>QNGE01002566.1:71213-92510 GCA_008508345.1 Paragonimus westermani
TGATGATGATGATGATGATGATGATGATGATGATGATGATGATGATGATGATGATGATGATGATGATGATGATGATGATGATGATGATGATGATGATGGTGATGATGATGCTGATGATGATTATGACAGCTCCGCGGCAGTTTGTGACTGGTTGGAACTCCGGCAACTGTTCATTTGTCAACGCTTAGAGCACACCGGTGGCTTGCTGACTCAATTTTCCAACCAATAAAAGGTTTATCTATGAAAAATGGGTTCATCCCATTTAACAAGGAGGAAAAGTGATTTTTGTGATGTCGAGCGTGTTTCACGTTGTACATTGCTAAATTCGATAACTTCCTAAATAGTGACTGAAAGGAACACGGCGCACCATGGATAAATGTCTAAGATGTACAGTTTTTGGTGAAATTTGTGAAATGAATGCTTATTTACAAGGATCTGGACAAATAACACAGATACTGGTTATCTGTCGCATTTAACTCACGGATTTTACCTTACGCGCGAAGGTTCGCCAGATGGGCAAGCTGCTTCAACAATGCGTCGATATAAATAAGCTACTCGTGCTTTAGTAGTAGTCAGAATATAATTGGTGGAAAACGCGACTTATCAAGTGCCTTACTCCTTTTAGTGCACTGGGAAGAGGTTGAAACCAGAGGTTTTCTATATTTTTCGGGAACTAAGAGAAGATAAGGCTTTTTGTGTGCAACGACACGCAGGAACAAACTCATTGAAAGCGTGAGCGCACTAACTAATAGATAGCCGTGGTAACAATGATGGCTGGGTCTGCAAATTTTGTCTCTAGCAGAAAAAGCCACTGGACGAAACAAAACGGAAATATAATAGTGGAATTTTCATGTATAGATGACAAATAAATCAAACACATCAAACGTGAATTTGGAAGGAATCAAGTGATTGGATACGAACGAAAAAACAAGGTTGTGCGATAAATTCATCGCGCCAGTCGTTGAACTGAATAATGTAAACAGAATGAAGATGACATCGATCAGGTGAAACCGCACAACGATCCGTATCAGAGGGTCAAATAGGTAACAACAGCGGATTGTACTAAATCCAGTGAAGATGAAGTGAACGTTCGATGGATGCCGCCTTGGCTTAATCTTGATCGGGTTCGTCAGATGAAGGCCTTGTGAAGATCCAAGTAAACCAACGTCGAAATGCATTCGTGTCTGACAGTGCTGGATTGTCCTTACGTACACAAAAGTAGGCAATGACCATTGCGAGAAGAAAAGTAAGACAAGAAACCATGTAGATGAATGACAGCCGCCAGAGATTCGTCTCATCATGTTCCATCGGAGTTGCAACATCTGGGGCCGGACGGGAGGCTGTAACTGCAAAAAGTGGTTCAAACAGTTGTTGAACCTCTTAGTAAATATTTGTGAAACATACCTAAACGAATCGGATGGATGGGCCTATAGTGAAAAGGTTAAACAGCTTAAACATATCAACAGGACTCTCCATCGGACGTGAAGCTGATGATATGCGAGTACTGAAAAATCCAGTGTGTTATTAACAAAACAGAAAAATAGAAACGCCTTACAAACATCTTCGCGACCATCACATCTCAGCTGTCAATTTCACCCCATCCCTCTTCTTCATACCCATCGTCATCCACAACAGTACTCCATCAATGACTTGCACTGCTGTTGAACAGCCATGTATACATGAAATCAGTGGTGTGTCTAGCCGAATTGCCTGTGTAGACGGTGTGGTTATTGATGCGAGATAGTGACAACCATAATGAAGCTGTCTGTCGATCACGCCTTCGGCTTACATATAACACGGTTGTCTGTTGTAAGATATCCGCACCAAATGTAGTACGAATGAAGTTGAATAGTTTGGGCGTCGTGTTTAACATGTTATTGATATACAGATTGGGAATAACACAACGTTTCGAGCAAGTTGTAATACTCTACGTTTCAACCACCTCGGGTGGCCTTCCTCAGGAGTGTTGTAATCGATTACAACACTCCTGAGGAAGGCCACCCGAGGTGGTTGAAACGTAGAGTAGTACAATTTGCTCGAAACTTTGTGTTATTCCCAATCTGTATATCAATAACACGGTTGTCTGTTTGTAAGATGTAGATATTGTGATTTTGGATGTTTGAGTCTAAACATAGTTGTTTGGGTAGTTCGGTCTGTTTCTTTTCTCTTATTTTTTTGGTAGGGATCTTGTCTTTTCTTCGAGGACCACCGATGTATTGCTAGCTTCGATGATTATAATGATGATATGCGCATGAGTGTTAGCCACCTATTCTGTATTCAAGTGATTATGTCTCACGTGATTCCCCAAGGCAGACAATCTTGGAGACGGGGTACTAATCAAACAGTTCCAGACCGGATAGTCCGCTGAGCTCTACTTGACACCAGCGTGCAGTTTTCGACAGAGCACTGAGATGTCTCGGTTTTAATTTTAGTAAGCCTTCGCGGTGTCAGCCAAACCCGCTTACTGTGCATGCACCGAAATGAGCTAGCTGACGCCTGGTTCGCAAGTGGAGATAGAGTGCACGGTTGATAAGCAACAGCGAAACCTGTCGATTAAAGCAAACGTATTCTTGGATCAATTTTAAAACTAACCACACTGACAAGTAAACACAGTTGGGTTTTCAATCATAATGCCATCTATTTAGGAACGGGTATCTCTCCGTTTTCAGTGGCATTTCAGTTCCTCCGAAGTCCAGATTTGTCTGGTAACCGCACTGTGAGATGAAAGTTAAGGTTTTCGCGTAAAGCCGTCAGGAAGACGCAAGGTCACCAGATATCAAACCACTGGTCTACAATTGTGCAGATATGCGCACAATTCTACGACATACCACGCATGCTCTCGAGTTAGGAAAAGCTGGCGGACGGTATGAATTGGTGTGCCATACACCTTCAGAATGTGTAAGTAGAGGTGGCGTACAACAACTGCGAATCGGTTAGACCCAAACAAAGTCGGTAACACTCGAATTTGTACTTAAAATTTGGCTGAATTTGGCCAAAATCTAACGTGATTCATACAAGGTTACTGAAAGTAGACTTGAGCATAACGAATTAAATTAGTGTAAACGACTATGTTGTATTCAGGTGGATACTTCCTTTGTAGGCGTGCGTTGAATACTCAAGTTATCAAGCCATCCCCACTAGGTTTGTGTATTTTTCTGTGATGTCATTAGTAGTGGTGTTTAGTAACAGTTGCAGGTGCTGTACAGTATCAAAATGGCTCATTATCTCAGAGGGATGAATTCACAGAATAAAAAACGTAAACACAGCCTAGTAAATCAACAAGCTTGCACACCACTTCGACTCCAAGAATTGCAAGGATGAAGTGAGTTGAACAACGAGCGTGGAAGTAATTTATGGTCGAATTTAATTGACCTACTCGTGTTATCAAAGTTTCTTGGTGGAATTCTCTGAATGTTCATTGACTGACTTTTTTAAGAAACCTTCGTAAACAACAGTATAGTACAAACACTGGAGAAACAAGATAGTGTGTGTGTGATTTCACTATTATAGTACACGCTTCACACACAGTGGGCAGGAGACGTTTGAGTCTCCTTGCTAGTGTGCACCATAGGAGCCACTGCTTGTGTACAGCTGGCCTTAGTGTAAATTATCGCAGAGATCTGTGACTAAGTATCCGTATTATTTGTTGTTACCGAACCCGAACTTCGAGTCTAGCGCGCCCAAACGTGCACTTTATTATGAGCGACGCTGCTTTTTCCGTTCAATAAAACAGAAATGCTGGGAATAATTGACTTCATTTCTGTCGAAGTTTACAGTTCAGTGGTCTAGAAGTGCCACAATGGTGATTAGGTGTGCATCATCAAAGTGTATTCGATCGAAGCACCATTAGGTAAATACGATATATTATTTCAACACAGAGCTGTCCGGTTACCTGGTTGTTCAGAGGTCATGGACCGCACCTGTTCTTCTTCCACTACATTTGTCAGAAGAGCCAGATGCTCGACAGGCGGAGAGACCAATGAAGTGGAATGACGTGGGTAGATGTCCGCTTGTGGTCTCGCGTACAGCAGCTCTACTCGTTGAGTTTCACCAGCATCTGGCCCAGTCCAGACACCCACCTCACGACACAGAAACAGGTGTGGTAGTTGTAGTTTGTCTTTTTTGAATCGCGTGCCAGTGAAACCGTAACACCGAACGCCTTGTCCGGCCATATAGCCTGAAGCCAAAGGGGATTGCATTTGTGTGGAAGCGTCAGCAAATGTGCTTTCTTGTGGATAGACCCACGGGGTAGGGTAGAGTCGTACAACTGGCCGGTTCAACAAGTGAGGCGACGATGGCGGGCTTTTTGGTCGTGCCGGGATTTTACGCACAGTAGATGGAGCTTTGACAATGCAGGAAAGTGTTTCAATAAGTTTCGTACAAAAAGACTATCATTTTCACCTAGCACAGTAAGAAGTAAACTAAAGTACAAAACAGTAATCACCAGAACTTCCCTTGCACAACGATCTCAGAATGCCAACATGCAGGTACGTGCCCAATGGAATACAGAAACCTTTTTCAGAGGGTCACATGCAGAAATAAATTTGAATCGGAGCTTGCAATTTAAACCATTTGACTCATATCATAAATTATAAATGTGTCCACACACGCAACTAGGCTAGAATGCACACGTTGATTATGCGTTCAACGCAAGCGTTTTTGTGCCATCATGCAATTAGTGCTTAATGCAAAAAAGAGTAACATCACTAGTGAATCACAGCAGTTATTTTCGTCTCGTGGACGCATTCAGCCATATTTTGGTGAATAGGTAAATGTGTGGGGGGAAAAAGAAGGCAAACAAACCGCTTCAAAATGTAGCAATGAAACCAGAGTACAACTTATACGGACGGTTGAATATGTTTTAGGGTAATTTCTTACTAGTTTATTTAAGCTTTTTGCTCGTCAGAGGGCCTGGAGATTTCTTGACAGATACATTATTGAGGAGCACAACAAAAGTAGTTTTGACAAACTATGTAAGCATAAACAGCAATATTTGTTCAAAGGAAGCTAGGGAAAAGAACATTTACTGACCAGCTTCTAAGCTTCAATACGCCTCTCAAGGATGCTATCGGAACTATAGTGATTTCTTCCAGTTGCAAGGTATTCTTAAATTCACCTTTGAACTGTAGGTTTTTCTTTCTGTGAACCTCATTATCGGTAGTTTCTGAAGGCGCTCAAAAGGGTGCGAAGATAACTAACTACTGGTTAATTCAAGTCGTTCAGTTGTTGAAAAATTGGAGTATGTAACATGCATGCCGGAACACTATCTGACTCGTCGATAGCAGTTTTCTCTCACTGTTTTGTAAATCAGCCGACCTACAGATAACAGCCACAGAGGTATAGTCGCCATATGCAAACGTTCAGTTCAAACAAGTGTAATGTCTGAATCACTTCATATTTTTTGTTAGAAGCCAAGCTGGATGTTTTACGTCTAGCTCTTTCAATTAACACATCAAAACATTCACTTTGCTGACTTTATTAACTGAGCTGGGAATAATCCGGAAATGATGCGAAAACTCTTACGATCCTTACGGTAACTCGAAAAGGAAACATTTTTCTACATGCCTTAGTGTCTCCATTTCCTAGGAATAACGAAGCACGAAGCTTCAAACTCGAAGTATGTTCTGTATGGTTTTATTCTCCACAGGAGCTTTATTCATTGCATGTTGTCCTGAAGATTAGGGCGTAGTAAGAATTAGTTACGTCACCAACCTGAATGTTAGATTTTAAAATCAAGGATGAAGTATGTGACTAGATGGAGCTGTAAATGTCGGACCTAAGTGATGCACCCCGATAGTTTTATCACAAATATGCTCCATACTCACCGCGTGAATGCATGTCTTACTTAAAACTGTTAAAAACCAATACACTTGACTACTTGTAAACAGTGTATGCGGTGTAAGTCTTACACAGAGTCGACTCATACAGGCAGATAGGTTTGTCATTCAGGAAAAATAACGAACATTGGGATGCATCGTAATCAAATGGCACAATAATTTGAACAGTCTGTATAGATATAAACCTTAGTTTCAGAAAAATGTTGTGCTCGTTTGCATGACTAGGTACACAGGGAGATAAGTTTATCGCCGACCTATGAGCAAATGCAAAGAGAACAAAACATAAAATTGAGGATAACCAGTTTACTGGTCACGCAGTGAGCGATATAATTACCAGCTAGTTGCAAGCTGACATAAGGCTGACCCAATTAGGAAAAGATTGAGCTATACACTAATATTTGTATCGAAGGTGACAGTGCACATACATGTGTGAAACAAGTGCCGTTCTCAATAGTTGTGCATAAATTACACATGTTGATTGGTTTTATTGTCTTGATCTATCAAGCTGTGGTAAAAAACAAACAAACAGGCAACCAACTCATCAACACCAGAAGTTCATAATCTCTTAATGGGCATCACTGCAATTTCTTCCTTTCCAGGGCGGATGTTGGGAAATAATCGGTTAGGCTACTGACCAATTGTCCCTAATTCCGTGGCCAGCCGTGAACACTTCAAAGAATGGTGTCCGATTGGGCAAAGAACAACTTCGATTGGTAGGTCTACAGTTATATAGCTTAATTTGTCGTCTGCTCACCGTTTCAACGAGCACGGCGAGCAGAACGAGCATGTCTTTGAAAGAGTATCAAATGCTAAATGAACGATTAGATGGATTATCACATTGACCACTGTGAACTGATATAGGCGTAACCGTCATCTCTCAGCCATATGGGCCATGGGAAAATTACACTTGGCATCCGAATCTCATTGTTTCAAGTGTAATGTGTTTCTGCTTTCTACTGCATGAATGGTGCGGTTGAATCATCATAGCATCAGTTTTCCATCTAATAAATTGATCTCGGAGAAACTGGTATTGCGATGTGAGTTAACAAGAGAGTTTTGAAACCGAAAAACTACGTTTCGATGTAGTTTGAAATATAACAAAATCTTCACTCACTCCTAAGCTGCAGGCGGTCATCAATCAAATCAAGAATTATTGGAAGAGAGCAAACAGCAATCAACTGTACTCTATGGAAGAGACTTGTGCTTTGAGCACACTTTGAAGAGGCTTATAATGAATGATACTGAATTTACATCGCAGTCAGCCCCAGCTATTGGTTTATTATTCAAGCTAAGTCTACTGTTCTTTGGTACACATCAAAGTTATGGATAATGATGATGGACGGGGTAGGTGGAAGGCTAACTGTTAACAGGCACAATAGTTGCCACTAATATTTATCACAATAAAAATAATATAACAACTAATAAAAACTAGACCAAATGAACTCACATTGCGAAGAAACAAGACTTTCTGGTTTCCCTACTTGATCCTTAACAAACACCGGTGTTTCACCAGGCTTCGTAGAACGGACATAGAAAATTCTATTCGATTTACGCTCAGTGTCCGTTGGTTTGGCCCAAGAATCACGCGGTTGAGATAGGAGTTCATTCGTAGCATGAACCTGAGCTGGAACAATTTTGACTGGGATCCGTTGTGTCTGTCTAGAAGGACTGGACTGTCCAGGGCCTGGGGTGGTTGGTGGCTGCTCCGCTTTCTTTTCCCTGGTTGCTTTGGTGGATTTGTCTGTGAGGTGTTGTAATTTGGGTATCCTCTCTACAGTGGTGGACGTTGTGAAAAATTCACGGCGAGTAATAGTTTTTTTTGTGTAAGACGTGTGTCCACTACCGGGCGTAGTGGTTACAAACACATCGATGGGCGCTTCCTGAAGTGTAGCATCGGGCAAGTCATCCCGGTTTTTGTTGGGACAAATGATCGGTTTAGATGGCTGAACAATGACACCGGAAGTGGCCGACTTGAGGGGTGAAATTTTGTCAGTTGTTTTTGCTGCGGACGAAGCAGGCGAATTTGTCCAATCATCTCTCATAATCGTTGACGCTTGTTCTGACGATCCAAGCGTCTCAGTTTGTTCTTCACCGACATTTATCTTTAATGGTCCCAAAAACAAAGGCTTTTCGGATAACTTTGAGATTTCCGGGACTTTAACCGTTTTTTTCACTCCCCAATATGCGCCTCCTACGGATTCCGCTGGAAGTTGTATCTCAGAATTATAACGACGTGCTTCAGGTGCTGAAGTACCGTGTAAAACGTTATCATTCTGTAACGGCCTGCGTCTGAGCGGTTCAGAATAGGGAGCTTCGTTTGGACTAGACAGCCGAACAGCCGTATGGAACGCCTGGTCAAATGGTTCTTGTTCTGCCAAAATCGGACCAGAGTCAATAAAAGGAATTTCGCTAGATACACATGTTTGTCCGGCTCTGGCTTGTGAGGCGCTCCAAACAGTCGATCGCAGTAAATCGTAAATAATTGGTTTCGGATTCTCTTCGGCCGCGTTATGCAGTTCTATCGGTTGATGAACAGACTGAATTAGGCTACAAGTTGCATCCTGGCCAAGGGTGATAAAATGCCTGCTTTCCTCAACCTGAACAGAAGATTTGGAAAACACGTCAGGATGATGCCCTTCTGCCAATTTTTGAAACATGATGCGCTGTGGGTCATAGGACATTGCTCGACCTGGTTCCGCGGAAACTATACATGCATTGCTGTCGTTACTGCCTGCGGACGAGGCGGGCCTGGACCCATTATAACTGTCTCGGTTTTCTTTCCTGGATTTGCCTGGGACTTCTGTATCCACACCAATAACCAAAAGAGGAGGTGAACCGATTTCTGAAACCTGTCCATGATTTTGGTCGACAGTATGTGGTGGTTCTAGGTGTACGTGCTGATGTTGACTGCCGTTCAGTTCTTGGCCAGGACTTCTTGCCGTGTAGATTAATGATGGTGAAATACCTTCATCAAGTTCTTGGTCATTTTCTATATGACTTCTGTGCTGTAGTAAACTTCCGTTGGTCAGGGTACTCGCGCGGAGCAATCCTTCATAACTTTTTTCCCTCATACTGCGCAGTCTCGATTCGGAAAAATTCATTCTGTGTCCAGCAGATCCCGGAATATATGGATCTCTGTCAGAAGAAACTCCATACTTCTGACGTTGAGAAGTGTGTTGCTCGACCTCAGACGTTCCGTTGCTCACTTTTAACTCTTTCATAACCTCTGGCTCCATAGTATCAACCATGTTGATCAGACGTGTGTCTAGCGTGTGCTCCTCTGTTTGCTGTGCCTCAAAACACGGCTCAAGACTACGATACCCGGAACTGCTAGTGTGTCTAGACTGTGATCTACTTCGACTTTTACTATCCCTTGTTCTGCTCCGAACACGACGTACGATGCTGGAATTGGGACGAACCGGATGTTTCAAATGCACATCTTCCACAATAGGGTTTTCCATTTGACCGGTTACATAAGTGTTGGTGCCAACACGTGAAGAGGTTTCAATGGTTTCATTTAGGCTGTAATTGCCGTTCTGTTTGACTTTCGAAGGGTTCCAGAAGTCTGCAAAGGAGGTCACAGAAACAAGCATTCCGTTAATTGGAACGTTAAAGGAAAACACAAGTTGGCTTTAAACTAATTCTGGCAATAGCATAGGTCTTATGCAGTTCATTTCTTAGATTCGCTAACTTTAAGTAAGAAATGGTACGGTTTCATGAGCTTAATATACTGGTACATTGGAAATGAAAGCTCTAATGGGTACACGGTTATTACCTGACGATATAGTTAGGTGAATGCCACAAGAAGTCATTGTCATACAGGCCAATTGGCGTTCTGGGTGACGTGACCGCCTCACACCGAATAAAGTGACGGTCTGACTGTGGTTGTGGGTAAGGGTAACCAATAATGGGGATCGGAATTTTGTCACTTGAGCGCCGGGTCGCTAAGCGACAATTCTGTTGTTCAACTGATACAGTCGTTGATCACCGTCGCACTGGGCTAGAAACGTTTAATATAAGTTGAATATCTCCAACACGTTTCAATCAGCCCCTTTCGAAGACAGACACTGGACTTCAGTTCCGCTCTCATTAGAGCTCATCAGCAATGTATATCCTTGTCACGGTCAGGATAAAAATTCCGGTTATGCTATCATGAGGCAACCGTAATGATCACTGCGACATTTTCCACATATTAGGCACCAAGCAAAAGTCTAGTCACAAACAGCTCAAGACAAGGATGTGCACCACTAACAAGCTTCAGTAAGAGCGAAACTCGAATACATCTTTTCCCGAGATGCTGACTGCAAAGTCTAGGGGAATGCGACAGACGCATTCAGTTGTGAGTGAAATTTAATTTTTATTAACCAAAATCCCCTACCACTCACCGGTAGTTAAATATATTTGTTTCTTCGGAACGAGCAAGATGTGATTAAAATGAATGACTGGGTATAGCCACCATAGTCTCATAGAATTCATAAGTCAATTGTGTACACGTCGGCTTTCCGTCACTCGTATCAGGCTTTTACAGTTACATAGGGTTGTGCTCATTATATGGGAAAATCATAGCAAGTCAAACAGGGTACTGAAGTTCGCAGGTATTGGGCGGATCACAGTCCACTGGTTAGGAATGGCAGTGCTGGTGAATATTTCAGTGTTACATGTGACTGTCATAAGGCACACGCATGTTTATACCTCCGTTTTGCCGAAACACAAGAGTAAGTTTGTTGTTTATGAAGCAGAGCTCAAAAGATTTGCAGACCGAATACCTTACAAGACAATACTCAGCACGTATAAGACACATTGAGCCTAAATGGATATCTTCAGCGATTTCTGGATAGAAACATGCAGCCGAAAATATGGCGTGGAAGTGTTCAAATAGCAAATAAGAAGTTTGTTCATTCTATAGTACGAAGTTGAAGTTACGAGTGACAGTTTCATCTGCAGAGTTTCTAGTGTTATTGAATATGCTTACTTTGCAGCACGGACCATCTTATAGTTCAGTCTCTGTCTGATATTGGTGTTACACCTCAGTGATAGCTTGCATAAGTTTTTTTCATTTTGTGTTTATTCTCCCACGTGTTGTGGTCCAGAAGATTGCTTTCGGAGAACCCCAAGGTGGCTATCGGATAGAATTGGTGAACACCTTCCGGAGTAGTTTTTCAACGGTTCAAGGAAGTCCGTCACCAGTGCGACCGGTTCCCATTTGGTTGACACCCGCCTCGAACAAAGTCAGATGAGGATTTCTAAGTCATCTACAAGTTTGCCTAGCCCACTCAAGGGCTGTTAGGGTGAGGTTGTTAGCAACAGTAGAGGCTACTGCCATCTCACTTTACAATCCATGTTTATGTACACAAAAACAGTCCGTACAAACCCCTCATCTCCCTCAGCTGATTAGCAAAAAGTCACCTGACACAGACGAACGCGGTTGGCGCGTGTGAACTCGCACATATTCATCAACAATCCCATTGTGCTCCAGCAGAGTGCGATTCTCCCCACATCTGTAATTTTTACTGACCTATTTGACTTGTGAGTTTCATGTATAATGTGTACATTCTTATGCAATTATAAGTCTGACGAGAATAACCAAAAACGTGTCTACATCAATGATTTCTTCTGAACCATACATACAGAATGTAATTGTGTGGTCTCAATAATCAGTGAAATACTGAGGCAATCACCGAATACACACAATCAAAGACATCTCGATCTTGACCAACCGGAGCTAACTAGTTTGGAGGCCCGAAAGGTCAAGGACAGCTACGATAGGCATAAAATGAGTTGCTGCTTTGTCAAAATGCAGAGTTGTAAGTGACCAGTGACGTTTCCGTAAACGAATCGCGGCTATGCATCATTGGTTCGGGGATTTTAAACCCAAACCATAACTTCAGGAATGAACACTAGTTCATCCATGGCTATTCGTGGTAAACAGAAATCCCTTGACCTGTTTCAGCGATCAGTGTGGATGGACTGGTAAGTTGACTTGTGGTCGACCCAGTGTCAGTTTACACAACCTAGTGTGTCTAATTAGTGTGACTGAGTAAGACTCCGCTGCCGGGATGAAAATTGGCTACCCCATAACTAGTTTGTTTTGGTAATGAACATGATCACTGGAATTTCAAGAAATCCTGTCATGTCCACCCGGTGAGCGTGCATAAAAAGAAAGAAACCAGTCGGTTGGAAACTAAGCATCCAAAGACGTTAAACTGTAAACGTTCAAACACTTCACTTCTACAGGCTACTTTCAAAGTTCACATGATAGCAAAACCGATAAGGTAATTTAGCCTGTAAAAAGCTAGTCTGAGAGAAGTGAGAATATTCACACAGATATGAGGTAAGGATGATAGGTCAGAGGACCGACGAAAACGGTTGCAAATAGTCCGAACTTGAAAGTTATTTAAACCAAAAGGAGAAAAAAGCCGCTCAACCCAAGGCAAACATGCTACAGATCATTTCATCGGTGATTCGAAGATGTGCTCTTTGTGATGTCTGTAGAGTATGATCAGTTAGGTAACGAATATCAAGTATTAGAAGGCAGCTGAAGCGGGTGTTATGTCGAAGGACTAGATTCTTAGATAGACGTAGCCGTAATCAATATATAATTTTAGTACTGATATGTACTCGCGGGTACTCAAGAGTAGGTTATCATAAAAATGTGCGAACTCAATGTAATCGGTTCACCCCCCCCTAAAAAAGGGGAATTTGTAACAACGTTAACTGAGAGCGAAGGGGACTTCATCAGACAGTTCAGCTATTCCGGGCGTATATCTTCACACCAGTTGTTGCTCATCATCTTCAGCACCAACATCAAAACAGCAGCACACCATTGGCTCGCGCTGATGTTTAACTGCTATACAAACGTGAGGGAAAGATGAGACAATAAACTAGGGGGAAAGAAAGAGACCGAACTACTTAAATAACTATACCTATACTGAAACATCTAAAATCACAATGCCTACATCTTGTAAACAGACAACCGTGTTATATGTAAACCGAAGGCGTAATCGACAGACAGCTTCATTATGGTTGTCACTATCTCGCATCAATAACCACACCTTTTACGCAGACAATTCGGCTAGGCAACGTTAATATCCACGCCACTGAGCCCGAGCAACCACCGTTTCACACAAAAATCTCCAGCTACCTATTTTATGAGCTACGAGCACTCTAGCCAGGGAGACAAAATCCACTACGGTGACTAACCTACTGGTGAATGACTTTAGTTCTCTACGCCAAATCAACAGCTATTCACGTTTCACCTCACACCAATCAGCTACATCACCAAGAGAGGCCCGACGAGGTAAATGGCCGGTTGTAAACTGGGATAGACGGAATTATGCCGATCGATTTGAAACGATCGGACGTGGTTACCGTCCAATCGAAACACGCCCACTTGCACAGGTACTGGCGAGACTGGGAAGATTCGCTTCCCCTTTTTGCATTTCCCGTTTGACTTAGCAGCCTGAGGTTTGGTTCACGTATCCTACTCAGCCCACTTTTGTTTTACTGAACTAATTTGCCACCAATTGTCGGCTGCGCGGGTAGCTATCCCCGACCTGGCCTGCTCGCATGACGATTCATTTTTGACCTTGTCGGCTGCGTTCGAAGTTCATTGATTTTGTTGAACGAGGCCATTGTCGGGATCGATTGAGGTTTGGTTACTGTATTTATTTATGCATTCCTTTAATAGTACCGTGGGAATATTCGGATCTCATCTTGTTTACAATTTGGGAATTGGTTACTGGGCTACGAGTAACTCAACGATCACGCGTGGATCGTTACATTGGTAGTTTACATCAAGTTCCAGTAGTGAGAAGCAACAGCTGATTGTGCATTAATTGATAGTGTAGAAACGGTACGCTACTCACAACGTTGACGCTGATTTGGTAACCCAAACAAAGGAAGGGATGTGTCCACAGACACAATTCGGGCAGCTGGATTATGACACGGCCGATCTTGTTCAGATACGTAAACCTTTCATTACACGAAATGAATCTCGACACAGGAAGCAACAAACTTATGTTATGCACATCCTTGCTACGGCCGGGATTAGGACTCTGGCCACACTTTCATGAGGCAACCGTGTTGACCACTCGGCCATTGAAGTCACATTATGCACGAATGAATTATCACATCTGATCGCCCAACCACTTCCGTTTGTCAGCAACGATCAGGTTGCCCGTTTGGCTCGATAGAAGACACAGTAACTGTCTAGTTAACTCCAATCGATGACCCCTCGACTAGGACTTCTCTCCAAGCTGAATTCGCAGAAATCATGAAATTGTTGAGCGGTACTTTGATTACTGGTGAGTAGTAGGAGATTTTTGGTTTTCATACAGATTGAACATTACCCATAATTGGCCGCAGCTATCTAATTAGAGCAAAACTCGCGTCTGGTGCCTCTTTCAGAAAGGAGCCGACTGGAAAGTCTATGGGAATCTGACAGCTGCGAACAACTGTGCGTGATTTTCAATCTATATGAAAACAAAAAATCCCTTACTACTCACCAGTAAAGTTATGTTGCACTATATATACATTTTGCTAGGTCAGTCAGCTACACGCATAATGCACGGAAGAGAATTTATGTAGCAACAGCAGTGATAAGTTTTACAAAACAGGCAGGCTGAGTTGCATACATCCATTTCAGCCCACATTTAAAATAGGGTTAGCCATCCTTACAGTTATAGAATTGTGTTCTTTTTTCACTATAGCTGCCATATTTTTGTTTAGACCAACGTGGTTTAACACGGTAATGTGACGAACGAAAATGGCTATCGGAAATAAACCTTTTTGGTGCAAGGTTATATAGTAATTAGTAACAACTGGTCAGAAGTGACTATTTCATGATTATGAGGACACACTTGAGTGTGAGCTGTTTTAACTAGTGCGTTATATGCAGCCAGTTTTGACGAGTATATTATTCAGGCAATCTAGTTAAAGCATAAGAAATTTTCCGAAAACAGGAACACCTTTTTTAAAAAATGCTACAGCCTCCGTACTCTAGAACAATATCTGTGTTTTCTTTGAATAACGTATGCGGAACTGAACATTCATGATAATGGACGAATGTGACAGACTGGTAAGTGTCCGGTTACAATCCATTCATTTGTTCACATTGGATTGAGCTGCCTCGATACATCTATATCTTTCCCCAACCCAGATACAACGAAGTAGCCTATTTTCTTCATATAGTTCTTTTAGGAACAACTTACCCATTATCCCACACACTGACTTTGCCAGTCGAATTAGTCAGTCAATCATTCAATCAACCTGGCTCGTGTCAAATGAGAGAATGAGGGAGTGAGCTATCGCAGACTATTTTGATTCGTTTCTAAAAATTTTCATTTCTCCAATGACAACTTGTGAGATAAACTCTTAGGTCAGTGTCAAAATGGAACAACTTCTCTACAGATATCGGACACTGCATAAGTAAGTGACTAAAATAACATAACGGGATGAAATGAAGTTACCATCGATCACATCCTTATCGCGATGCAAGAATTACACCTCGTTTTGCATTTGGTCAGCAACTGCGGATGAATCGGTTGGAAATCAAACAGATGTGGTATTTTATTACTGTCTCCTTTCTTCTCGTCGAACACAGTGACCTATGCAGATGTGACTTCATTAACATAACAGGTAAAAGATCTGATGAGCACATTCTGTTTCGCTTCTAGGTCATGGCGTGTTGCGATCGATGCGATTTCGACTGGACCTTGTGCATACGAGATCAGAATCCGCATGCCAAATGAACGACAAACTCAGTAAATGAAACGGTGAGTTGAATACTCTGGTGTATACCCAGGGTAAGCTTTTCAATCAAACATGATAATAAGTTGACAGAGTTGAAAACAGTTTCAACGAGCAAATATGAAGAGTTTTTCGTGAATGACTCTCATCTAAAGTAAGAAAGATATAACTGACATGGTTTACTGATGTCCATAAAAATAATGGGCTTTGTGGTTGGTAACATATAGGGGAAATAATCTGTTGACCAGGGAAGCGCAACGAGGCAATAAGCGATAAACGGTAGGTCATTTCTGAAGTAGACTGCCGAAAGATACTTATTAGTGTGGTATTACTTGACATTTTGGCAGAATAAGCGAGAAGCACGCAGAACTACGTCCGATAGCCAAACTCTCTCTCCCAAAACCTGGGGTTGTGTTTCCACTGTCCACATTTTTTTGCAAACAAATGAACCTCTCAATCCGCAAAGATTGTCAGTAAGCCGGTTGCCTCTCGTTAAAGAACTTGGGGATCAGGGAAAACCCGATGAATGTCCAGTAGCACATTACCTAAACGATTGTAGGACCTAGAACAGATGGTTTGTTGCGAATGAAACAGATTCATGTTCCGGTCAGAGATTGGCGTACGCGGATGCAGGGGATGGACAGAGCAACATACACAAATGACTGAGGGAGCATCCCTATATTAAACACAAACTGAACAGTGATGAATGGTTTAGCAGAGTTCAACTAGTGTGCGGATGATTCCCATCACTCCTGAATGTTGTGGCAACAATTAAACCGTACTGGCTACCATCTGAATATCATAACAAGCAGGAAGGCTGAGCCTACTGAGCAGTTTGTTGAGCTAGTGGACGGCTAACGACTTGGCCAGTGGCTTGAATCGCATTGCCAACAAATTCAGAGAACGAGAGAAAGAAATTACTGAATAGTTAACCTGCACGTTAGTAAAATAAGCACGAGCATTTGATCGAATCACAAAAGTGGCCTTAGTTCTCAGTATCACGTAGTCTACAAAATGTCCCCAGGTAACAACAGAATTATTCAGACGGTACATCCCAAATTCCGTTCTACAAACATTAATCTGTATTAGCAGCGGTAACCAAATGCCACCATAAGAAGTGAGGCTTTCTATACCCTCATTCGGGACTGATGTCGACCCATGAGGAATGTTCAAATTGCAGTAGAATGAATCGGGGTTTTGAAAGTGAAATCTTTACATCTGTTAGTTTCCGTGTGAAAATCATCGGCCACAGGATGATGTGACAGTTCACATTCGTCGACACTCAGTGATTGTCAACTAAACCACAGAATGAGATTGGATGGTATTGCACACGAACAGAAGGGAATCTTTGGACACGTTTTCTCAAGGACGATTCACTCTGCCTATCAAGTTTCAAGATTGGTAATTACTGCGCTCACGTGGTTCGATAATTCAACATTACTGCCAAAATCAGTCTAGAAATTCTTCAATTTCAATCTTCAAAAATCCCATGATAAATGGTAGAAGATAGGGAAAATGGGCCCTCCGGGAGATGGCGGCCTAAATTCTGTCTTGATGTGAACGGAAGCGAACTGATATCACCAACTCACCTAACCAGTTGCTTAGCTTGGTTGGCTAACCGTCCTAGCAGGCAGGTTGTGCGTGCATGACTGAGTGTGAACTGATGTGCACGTCCCAACACCACAACGGAACGCATGCTGCGGGGTAGGGTATGTACGATATATGCCACAGTTTCGTTCTCATTATAACTCACTGATGTCGTCGGAACTTCAACTTCGGTCCATGTTCCCATAATGCAACTCTGTTGACAACTACACCAATATCTCCACATTATGCATGACCGAATTTCTCCTGCTTAAACGCCCAGCCACAGTTGCCCATGAGTAGTTCTTAGGTTGCTCTTTCAACACTCCAGTAGACATGGACAATGAAAACGTTGTTCAACAAGCTTAACGAATTCTGCGATTTAGATCTGAACGAAAGTTCAGAGATCGAAGTTAACACATGCACTACAACTTCCCATGCTATCAAGATACCTGAGCATTACTCACAGGTGTACATGGTTGAGACTATATGGTTGATTGAAATTCGCCCGCGATTTGCCATAAACTAGTTGTCACAAACCAGTCATGCCTACCGCACTTCCACGGGAGAGTTAGACTTCACCATATTTTTCGGTGAGGGAGACTCGTCAATCGATTGATTTCCTTCCAATCTTCTAAGTTCACTTTGATTGAAAGCTGTGTGCTATTTGTAGATATATTTCAACGAGATCAGCAGCGCAGTGGTCAACACGGTTACTTCATAAAAATGTGGACTGAGGTTCAACTCTAGGTACTGACCAAAATGTGCACGATTTACGGGCTCTACCAAGGGCGAAACTTAATTCTAGTGTTTCGTTTCAAAATCAGCTGGCTGAAATGTACATCGCGACGTGAAAGCTACGATCAGCTATCACAGATGTTCAATTTATTTAAACGTGAAGCCAATACATCAGTGAACGATAGGCATTCCGCCATAAAATTTTTGCGACTTGGATTTGATTTGATAAACTTGCCAGCCTGTAGTAAGCACCTGTAGAGATGCAGTGAAATATGACACGACATAAATAACTGACCCTGGTAGTTCATTATTTTCAAATTCATCGAGGAAGAGGGATGTACCGCGGATAGACTTAAACAAATCTTTCAAACAATGCAGTCATTACCACTCCACCCCAGAAATAAGATGGAGCCTTAGAAGATAAGTAGTTATTGAAGTTATATATTGAAGATCTATGCAGATGTACAACCTTTTTAGCAAGAGAGCCTGAAAAAGAAGTTCCTTAGTTGGTCAAACAGATTTTGGAAACCGGTGGTCTAAATCGTCTGCTCACATGACCGATCAATAGGTTCTAGATTGGCCGATCAATACCACGCCTCCGCTTATGTGAATCACAATGTCATAATTGTGCATCTGGCGTGTTGGTAATCGAGGCGTAAACCATGTGTAGGCGATGCTGACCGACTAGACGGCTCGTGTCTACAAAGCTCAACCGGGGCTGCATCTAACAGGAGGAGTTGACGGAACGAGTAGGCGACAACCTTCAGCGTTTCCAGTGCGAATTTAATTTTACTTATGTTCGCTGGGATCAATGCCAGGCACCACGATGATTCAAGCGAATGCAAAGTGATGAAGATACAGTGTGTGAAAGTGAACTAATTTGTGATTTTGAAAATATTGGCTGATGGACACAACGCATCAAGGGTTATTTGCTTACATTCTCGAACCTTGAGTGCAATCACCTAATGACGTAATTCGCTGAAGGACTAAGTAGGAAGCACCATAATAATATGTGTTAGATTAAACAGCTACCATTACTATTGAGCATGTAACTTGTGAAACGTGGTGCCGAATTCCAGAATCATGTGCGACATCTCTTAATGCTCTCAGGCATGTATGATAAAGTGCCATACCTCTCATCTGCATTCTAGTTTTGAAGATACCATTGTGACCACTAACAAAAAACATCCTGTAACCTGTTTGGTCAGTTCGTGCCTATTCTCCCAACAGGAGACAGTTGAGTAAATCACAAGTATATCTTCTACTGACGATTACTGGCCCGACTTTCCTTGAAACGGCCTTCATTAAATCAATCAAGATAGGCACGGAAACCAATCGTGGAATGTTGATGTGGGTGAGCATCACTAATCAGCATACTTTCAATGTTGGTTACATCTTCAGAGTTCATCAAAATGAATGAATCGTCACATGATTCCCATAGTTGCAACTATAGCTACGTTGTCTACAAGCAAGACAATTGTGCCAAATCATCCCACGCTTGAACAATGAATTTTCGCTTTGCATTCCCCATGGTATGAAATTGAATGGGTTTTCTTTTTTGAACATTTGGATACCTCGACCCATTTGGATCGATACGACATGGATTAGGTTAGTATGACTGAATCGGTTCACACGTATAGTACACGTTGCGAAAATCAGCTTGGAACGACACATGCTGTAAATCATAATGTTCGGTTATTTTACAAATAGTATCATATTGATCAAAGCCTCCCGGTCCGGTGGTGATTGCCAGAACAGAGAGTTGCTGTCAGTCTGTTTTCCTCTCGAAGAACTAATCAATTAATCCAATGAAGCTTAGATTCTGTTATGGCGAAGTTAATTCCACTGAGAGGATGAGTGATATGTAAAAATTCGATTGTAGATTGAATTACTTCAAATTCCAACCCTTTTGATACTTTGGACAAACTCAAACTGTGAAAAAACTGGATTTTAGAAGGTGTCGAACGAGCGACAGAACGAGCATGCCCAGACACGGCAAGTGCCGTACCAGCTGAACTGCGGAGCTTTGTAGTTCAAACCACAAAGTCTAATTCCACGCATTAACTTTACTTTGTTTCTTTCTCCTGTAAGTCGACATCATGAGTCGGGTGTAAAAAAATTTGTTTCTCACTCATTACAAGAAAATAACTATTTTGAATGTGTATATCTTTTCAAAGTGGCTATCCACTGAAGCATCCGTAGTGTACACCATGAGTAGGAACCTAAATGTGAATGATAGGATCACTGAAAAATGTGGTTTTGCATGCAGTGAACGGATTTTGATGAGGCAGAAATTAAGTACTGTGGTTGACGATAGCACTTGATAACAACCTGGGAGATGAAATCTTGCTAGTCTAGGCGTAAGTAGACCAAAATAAACACGCTGAATTCAACATGGTTAAAAATTCACAGAAGCCTGTGAACCGAGTTCCCAGTATGAGTATGCACTTGAATACCACTCAAATGTATAAAAAGGCATCATTGATAAATGAATCTGTCTGAGTTCGCACATCTGATAGTTCGGTTGCGTCCAGTGTGAAGTCACTGGTGCAGTTGGTCATCACGATTGACTTGTAAGGGCGTAACCGGAGTTCTGATCTCGTCCGTGGCAAAGGCATGCACTACTGACGAGCTCAAGTAGATGCAAAACTCGTGTCGCATGTCTCATTCTGAATGAGGTTGTATGAATAGGTTGTGGGAATGTATGGGCGATTATATTTCTAGAGTGGTGTTCACATGACAGCAGCCAAAAAGTTCCTCATGCAATAAGATATCCGCACCAAATTGAGTACGAATATAGTCAAACAGTTTGGGAGTCGTGTATAACATGTTATTGATAAACAGACTGAGAATAGCATAACCTTAGGAGCAAGTTGTAATACTCTACGTTTCAACCACGTCGGGTGGCCTTCCTCTGGAGTGTTGGAATCGAAATTCACATTCGATTACACATTTCGATTACAACACTCCTGAGGAAGGCCACCCGAGGTGGTTGAAACGTAGAGTAATACAACTTGCTCATAACGTTGTGTCATTATCAATCTGTTTCCTCATGTGATATTAGTAAATTAAGTGGGATTACTTTTGATTCTACCTTACACATTAAGATGGTCACATTGTAGCGAGAAGGCGTCCAATAAAGCACAATCTTTATTGTCCAAATCGCTAGTCACATGCAACGTGCGCTCTATCGTTTATGAGTCGTAATTCCAACCCGCAGCACCCCCCGGTTTCCGTTCACACGTCGTGTGCACTTCTAACCGGTTTACGTGCGTGACCGGTGCCTTCTGTCGGAGGGATTTTCGCTTGCCATTCCTCGTCTGTTTGTCCGATTTTGTTGCGCGATGGCTCGTCCGGCTGCTCGTGCTGTCCGCCATCCACCCAGTGTTGG
>QNGE01002566.1:96436-110151 GCA_008508345.1 Paragonimus westermani
CCAACATCGTGTCGAGATGTTCCTCTGAATGTTGGAAAAACCACGCCTCCGATCTGGCCGTCTGTCGTATTTCGCCTGCCCTGCCTCGCCCGTTGGTCCGATCTAGTCGAGCGATGACTCATCCGGTCGCGCACGTTGTCCTTGATCCGATCGCGGCAGGTTTTCGAACGTACCTCCCCCACGTTGAGGTATTCGGCCGAGCGTTCGAAAACTCGCACCCCCGACCTGGCAATCCACCACAACATGACAACCATAAAACAGATAAAGGAAATCATGTGAAACGCCTCTGATTCAAACGTTGTTATGTATCTCTTCAAAGAGTGAGTTTCAGTGAGTGCGCCGCGGCGGTAAGGCATGATGAATTGGGACCGAATAGGTTTTACCCAAAAATGGTTCAGTCACAACAATGTCAGATCTTCGTGAACCGGACGAGTCCCTAAGCTAAACTGAGTTCTAGCTTCGAATTCAGAGCATATGGAAAGATAGTGTGATGAGTGCCTACAAAAGCTTATTCGCATGCGCACGACCTGGATTAGTATATAGCAGAGTACAACGAGTTCAAGTAGAGGTGCCCTTCAAAAAAATTATTTCTCCAAGTTCTACACCTGTAAAAATAGAGAGACTGAATAGCGCATTTATGCAAAATGCCACTCCCGTTAACGGTTGACATCAAATGGAACAGTAAGAGAGAAAAAATGAGGCATTTTGAGGGTATGGTAACTCATCAGATTTATTAAAAGTTTAATGTTTAGGGGAAGCTTACATTGGTAACGTATTCATGAAATTATAGTAGGTGGGATTAAAAGATCATGGCATAAAGGAAAAATATAAATACATAGTTGTCTGGTTCACAAGTTATAAAAAACAAGGAAAGAGATATTACGGTATCACGTACATAATTCACACTGCACAAGGTGATGCGACTCTTCACTTTTGATGCCGATACTCGGACTAGCGTTCTTCGACTTCTATGAGGTAATTATGATTAAGAATTAAAAAAGACCGGCTATCAGATAGCGGGGATAGAACTAAACTAATTCGTATGACTGAACAAAAAACTCTATCGAGTTAGAATGCACGCAAATTGTCGTAGACGCTTGAAACGACAGTACCAATAACTTTCATCTTCGGATCTGGTGTGAGTGAAGCAAAGCAACACTTCGGGGGTGGTGGTGGTGGAGATTTTCGATAAATTGCCTTCACATGATTAGACAAAACATCACGCGTCCTGTGCAATTGATGCAACTGGTTGCAATAAATAAGTTAGTAAAGAGTGCACAATCACGTGCACAATCTAAGTAACACTATTGTAACACCAGTAGTTGTGCTGATGGTAGTAATAACCAAAAATGAGGTATAATGTCAAAATAGTACATCGCTTCCCAGTTACGACTACTCACTTAAACTGTAGAAGAAATCACTAGCAGAATTGGGTGATGCCAGGATGTCACAAGTAGGACACCTCGGCTGAAGTACTAAGGAAGTTAGGTGTATCCCAGCAGCTTGTTTATCACTTGGTTAAAATAGTGTTTAAACATTTACACCGATGGACTCTTGCGGTTGATACGAAACGGACTAGATAACATATGTGATGAAAACTCTAAAGTTGTCATACTTAAACCAAAGGAGCCAAGGCCAGCAGTGGAAATTGAACCGATAAGTGTGTAGTTCGTAGTCGATTTCATCATCACTATGACATTCCCAAACTGTAATTTCAGTTCTATGTAAAACTGCATTTATAATACTCACAATTATTGATTGCTTATAGCCAAAACAATAGCTCATCGCATGTTGAAAAAAAACCGTCACATACATTGTAGATGCTACTGGAATGTTTGCTACCAGAACCGTCCAGCGCAAATATGATGAGCGTGTTTCACTAAGTGGGCAAAACTATTACTATCAACGTTTGGTTACCGAACAGGTCCAAAAGTGATTGTACGGTCAACGGAGTGATCGGACATCAGACCGTGGCACGGATCATCATTTGCGACTAGCCAACCGTCCATGGCCAATTAGGTTCACCGACTATCGCCGTTATACCTCGACATGTTGTTTGTCTATGGTATCACTTTTGACCAGTAGACCTCGGCTAATCAGGCCTAAGCGATCGAGGATAAACTCATGGATAATCAAGACCGTCAGTTCATGCTGTACAAAAAACGGCATATACATGGAGCATACAGGTAGCTGCAAAGTTGACATCATGATTATGTATAACTTCACATAGCATTATGACTAATGGACAACCGTCAGTATTTGTGGGTATATAGCGGTCAAAAACGACACCCCGAAATACAGCCGATCACTTTATATGGCTAAGCGAGTAGCCATCTGTAAGTTCAGTGTGAAGGTTGCTTCAATTCACTGATTTCTTAATGACAGTCGACCATCACACGGCTCCTCCATTCTTTTGCATCGCCAAACTTCTGAACTTGTGCAGAACTATCAAAGTTGACTGCGGCTTCGAGAATCTCCTTGCTATGTATACATGCTTAGTTTCTCTCTGTACTGCCAGTTGCAATACAGGTGCACGTACATTTGATATACTGGATTTTGAGCATCATAATCATCATAAACCAGTATATTGGACCCAGTACAATGATCTCAATTAGACCGTACTGGATATCAGCTGTCCGCTTTGAGATCGCTCTACTTTGGTACACGAATGCTTTCACTGTATTTGTAATAAATGGCCGTGCCACCTAACCAGCACCGGCCATTCTGTTTGAAGCGGTTTAGTCCCCGTACGATTTCGAACAGAGCCGAAAATGTTGTGTAGGCTGTATGCTCGAGTAATATTTCGTTCATTCTCATCAGTTGCATGCACGAAGTGGATGCACACAGGCCGAACAGTAAAGTTTGTCTAGTTAAAAAGCATGGCTCGGTCTAGGGGCATGTGTGACAGGTTCACATATGTGAATTTTTCCTCATCCCATTGGGCTAAGAAATTGGATAGGTAACGAAATAGGGTTGTTGGATGGGTGCGGACTGGTAGTAAACAGATGAGCGAGTGACTCAGACGTCGTACGTGCATTAATGGACTAGTAGATGAGGTGAGCAGAATGCAGTCAGTCAAGTCACGTTAGCACCACGCGAGCAGGCTAGAGGCAAAAGATGAACATGGTAGGAACATGGAGGAAACAATGGGAATTTCACAAAGGAAGATGAAGTGTTAAAGGTGAAAATATAACTATTAATCGACCATCGCACAACTGACTACCAAGGTGTTGCACAGCTCACTGCTATCTGCTTCTGGACACAAAGACGGTTCTTCAGGATTTATGGCCAGCATCTCGGGAAAAGCTAAGGTGCGTCTCCTTACAGTCCGAAATACAACACTGGAAATCCTTGAGAGGGTTTCTGTATGACTGGATTCAGATAAGTGTTTTGGTATGGCACCGGATGTGTTTTGAAATTCGGGTGTATAATGCCTTCTCCGCAAGGCCCACGTATCGCAATCCGCGTGTACAAGTAAATTCATAAGTAGGGTTTGGTTTGACAAGTGATGTCACCGGATTTTCTCTCCGAGTTGTTGAGTGCACAACAATTAACTTAGCTGAAGTGCGTGTGTATGTGTGTGTGACTCAAGGCTGACTTTTTCCGTCCCACCAACAATGCCGAGTATGTGATGTCACAACTTACAGCCGATTGCAGCTATTCTCACAGAATATCAAGTCAGCCGTATGTCGTCCTAATTCGATGCGAGGATAGGACGTTTAGGTGCTCTGGTGTTGAAAACTCAGCCCTGTTTTTGACACGATGATCACTCACCGCCTCGGCGCGCACAACTGGCACTTTCGAAGGTCAAACTACGGAGCATAAAAAAAGTCGAGGTTAGTAGCCTGGAGATGCGTGCATCAGATCCACTAGGGTAACACGACGGCTCAAGGCTGAATGCACGCGAAACCAAGCCACATCTCTAATTTGGGACAAAACGCGAGTCGACGCAGTGATGATTTACCGATCGGTCGAGAGATCACTGCGACGGTGGGTCGGTCGCGCAAGTTAGTTGTACTCAGAGCGGTTCCATTTCCGTTTTTCGTGCATTCGAACAATGTAGCGACACCGGACTTAAAAAGTGTGAAAAACAAGTATTCTAATTGGATAAAGTTTAACGGTTTACAACACGAATAGTAAGGATGGTCCAAGGAAGATTTTGTACCAGTTTCTGTGGCCAGCAATGAATGAAATTGATAACAAAAAAGGCAGCAAACGTTAGCTTGTTCTAACCATTGTTTTTAGGCAAAACTGTACTAGTTTGAGCAGTAGAGCCACCGAACGAATGACAGCAAAACTGATCCGGATATCAGTAGGTTAAATGGGTGAACTCGGTAAGTTCGTAGTTATCTACGACCGAAGTTATTCAGAGGAAACAAAATCCGTTAGTGGGTACCACACTTGCTTTTCCTGGGTACTATCAGACACACATTGGCCTACCTCTCACTGGATAAGGTCGAAAGTGTACGGCGCATAACATAAGTGGGACACATACTGTCGATTGGTCTACCGTACAGTCTCACTGCTCTGAGTGACTCAATCTTCATTCTCTTCGGCTTAGACCCTGTCGGCGACTACTGTGCATTTTTTAGGTGGTCGAAGTTATGGTATGCAGCTGTGCAACTCAGCTCTACGTCTGCGTTAACACATGACCATCAACCATGAATCAGTTCGGAAATGCTCTTGAGATATACGTAACTGGATGGTCCAAAAATGAGTCGCAAAGCCCTTGAACATGGGTAGAAAGGATGCACAAGCGTTGCTCCAATATTCTGAATTGAATGAAGGTTACAAACACTGGACAAAGGCAACTAAAAGCTAGGGCAAGCTGTTCCTTAGGACTGGGTCTGCGTAGCGTAAAGCCTACCAACTTTCAGCCTCTCTCCATACAATTCAGCAACGTTTCGAAAGAGGCATACAAACTGGGTTATCAAAAAATGTCTACTTTTAGTCCAAATCCATGGCAGGACAGGGCTGGATCGCTTCACAAGAGGATATATGTGACCTATTCCATTGTGGATTCAGGTTGATTGACTTGATGAAGCTGGATTTAGTCTGTGCTATAGTAAGGGGAGACGCTGCAGAGTTGGATAGCAAAGAATGAGTCCTTCGGTAAAAATCCCAAGCAACGCGTCGCTCAACATGACCGTGGTTCCATATATGAATACGAAGCGCGCCGGACGAATGAAAGAAGTGGATCGATAAAAGTGAACTGAAGTGTTGCCGGAGTGAAGTACTGTTATTTCAGTTAATGGTCATGACAACTGATAAGGTACTAGGTTTTACACGTTGAACATACTAGACATTCTAGTGTGGGGATGGTCAAACAGTTCAAAGTGAAATAGGGGGCTCGCTCTTAATCATTGCTAGCAAAGGTTTAACATACTGAGACTTCATTGAACCTATTGTGGATCATCGTGGTCGCGACCTAAAAAACGAGTTCAATACGAACTGGATAATCGCAGTTAAGCATTGAAAACGGGTTGTAACAGCATCCTACTCAGTTAGATTACTTTAAATGTCAAAAGTGAAGTTGGCAGAACGTGCGCTATGGAATCCGGGGCCTAGTAAAGTCGTTCGATGGTTGTATTTACAGTGATAGAAAGAGAGGCCGATCCAAAACCATTATTGAATATGTTTAACGTTCATTGCTCCGAGTAAATCATAATGTCTTCCAAATCCACTCAACCTTATTGAATTTGAAAATAAGCTCGTTTTATCAGTATGTCTATCAACGATTGCACCGTTTCTTAACCATTATTTTTAACCTTACGATCCTGTATTTCATGCAACTTAAAGGTTATTGAGGAATCCGCTAGACATTAAACCTATCTCGTCAACTCAATGTTCGTAACACCACCGTCAAAATCGGAAATTTCTTGTGACAGGGTGCTTTTGAATTAACGGAGTTACGAAGATTAATATTCGGAAAAATTCTGGAAAATCGTCTGTTGTTAATTAGGTTCCGGAGTATTTTCACAAACGAAGTTAGTTAGCAACTGGTCAACATACCTTTGATAATTCTTTGTAACAACATGATTGCTGTGACATCACGGACCCATCCGATTTCGCGGAACCGAATGACCGTTAAGAATGGAAATCCGGGTGCCAACTGACTGGGCGTGCGAACGTTGCCCACCGCTGCGACTACAAACCTCGAGTGCCAATCCGGACGTCCACCAGCCTCTTTCGACTGGGTTAACAACGGAGTGAGGCACACACGAGTAAAATGTTTGATCTGTTCCTCACCGTCACTGGGCACAAATATTATAATCCGACTGGCTTGAGAGAAGAAACACGCATTCAGTCTATTAGCATCAGACCACACATCACTAGGCACTCGGTTTGACGTCTGGAATCCGAGCACAGCCAGATTTGAATACCGACTCATCAGCTGTGTGGCCAAGTGTCGAGCCGCATCTTCGTGCTTCCAGTAGGTTGTGTCATTTGCCACGTTTTCTCCATACACGGTTCTTGCGTAAACACAGGGCGACAGAATGATCGCATGATGATAACCACCACAAGCCATAGGTTAGCAAGCACTGATTCGTAAGTATTGCTGTACACAGCTATTCGTATCGCTGAATAAACAGTGCTGTGTGCTCGCACACACGGAACACAAATCGAGTTTTAGAGCCTTTAACTCAACTTCGACCTTTTGCATGCTACAACACGAGCAGTGAGATATCGAGCGGACGAACCAGTTTGATCTTTCTATCATGCCTTAGGCAGTCTGCGTTAACATTCCGTATATTTGGTCTGCTGCTCCGCGCCAACTGTGTGCGCCAGTTAGGGCAGACTCACCGTTTGGTGCTCGATGTGTCTACCTGGTTGTCAGTCTATCACTCGGCCCGTTAAGACACTGCAAATCGTGTGCACCACATCGACTTTTTCACGTGACGCACGAGTGCTCCAATCGACAACCAACGCAAATGAAGTCGTGGTGATGCGGCCTGACGCAGGAAGCTCGTATTCGCTTGACCGAACCTGATGCGCGTACTTAAGAGTTTGCTTTGTTAAGCCATCTTGTACAACCAGTGCCAGAATTGTGAATCCTGGCGAAATGCTTTGAGTTGGCACAAATTGCAAGTGACCCAACTGGCAAGATGACTAACTGGTAGTCAATAAAAAGTGAAAATAGACTTGACAACTTTATACTCACGTCGTACATAAGTACGCAGGTCAGATACCGAGCCCAACTCAGATGAATAGTAATGATCACGAGTGTTAGGAAACGAATATTACCTTTAGTGGATAAAACATCAGGACAGTTGAGCAAATTGTCAATCATCTAGGACTTATTACTTATGTTGGTCGTTATTTTAATCCGACTCAGCGTTGCATCGATCTCAATACCCACAAAAATGGTCTAGATACCAGTATGAATGAAATACACACATAACCCGCTGCTTTCAACTGCCAAGTTTGTCTCGACAGCTGGCCTCGTTATCGACCCGGTTTATGCATTCGGAACCTCGTTACGTAACCTGACTCCATGACTCCTGTGACTTATTGAAATGGGCGCAACCAGTCTGCCCATATCCGGTTCAAGTGTTCAAAAACAATTGTTCATGGACTTGATACTGTTATGAAATTAGTTACTCTTATTCTCATTCTTGTTTGAATTATATATAGAGTGTTTCGTAGTATTGCACATTTTTGACTAATAAGCCAAAGTACAGTGTTTGCTAATGCCAAGCTCCGTGTTTCAGTGGCTTCACTCAATTAGATTACAGTATGGTCGCCAAACGTTCAGTGTTTGAAACACCAACAAAGTGATCCAAAAATGGTTCGTTACTAATGGACTCCCGATGCAAAATGAACAAACGAAACATAATTAGGGAATTCGTTATTGAACAGGTAAAAGTGAAAGAGCAGGGCAACATACTACTCATGAAAAGGATAAATAAATTTTAGGAGATCAAGCAAAGTCCACTCACGAATGATAAGGTTTTTTGTGAGGCTATACTATCATTATATGCGGACGAACGCTTCTGGTTCCCGTGTCGCTGAGGTTTATGCCACTTGTTCCGATCCACTGAACAAGGTCTTTGTGCCACTCTGCTTCTTGGCTCATCACACGATCAGAATGATGAAAAACCTAATTTGAAGCAAGCAAATCAACCAATTGTAAAATATCCGCACTAGATTTAGTACGAATAAAGTTGAACAGATTGGGCGTCGTGTTTAACATGTTATTGATAAACAGACTGAGAATAACATAACCTTAGGAGCAAGTTGTAATACTCTACGTTTCAACCACTTTGGGTGGCCTTCCTCAGGAGTGTTGTAATCGAAATGTGTAATCGTATGTGGATTTCGATTACAACACTCCTGAGGAAGGCCACCTGAGGTGGTTAAAACGTAGAGTATTACAACTTGTTCCTAAAGTAGCGTTATTCTCAATCTGTTCACAAATCAACCACGGTTGGTATATGCCTTGCTCAAATCCCTCTCCATGAATTTCTCAGATTGCCGGTTCCCGTGGACCAGGAATGGAAATGTTGTGATATTTCACAGCGCTTAGTATTAAACCGACACTCACAATAAAGCAGTGCGGCAGCGATATTCTTAGTAATTGTGTCTACACTCGGTGTTAAGTAGCAACCTGAGGGGGTGATCCGCAACCATAGTGACAAGCTAAGTGGGTGTGAGTCATATACGGTTAGGCGTACAATGGACTGTCGGAAGACTGTGGAGGCTTAGAGGTGCCATCGGGCATCGGTTGAGAGAAGCACAGCCAGAAGTACAGGCCAAGCCAGCGTAACAACTAAGGGGTATTGTTAAGTTGTATCGGCCAATGAGTGTTATGAGTGGCTTTCAAGGGTTGCTTCAGAATGCAAAAGGCGTCTTACGATAACTGTGAGAGGGAAGATAAACGAAGTTCGCAGTTAATGTATAGGGTGGGGGATAAAACAATTTCGTCGAGGCATCGACATTTTTTTATATTGTGGATTAAAAACCGTATTTTGTAAACTCATTGACAGCATTTCGTGTTTCAATGAAGACAACACGATTAATAGGGATAGCTGTGCTGTATACACTTGTAACTGGCGTGATCTTCGGTAGGAAGACGTATACACTAGCTAACACAAACTACTGATATTCGTAACGGTTGACAGTGTCAGCAACGGGAGTAAACGAGTTAACTACATCGGACGGTAGTCATGAGACTGTTTTATAGTCAGTCGCTGGAACAGTTCTGTTGCTTCTCATTCCTTTCATTCAGCGGGGAATTATATTTTAGCAGATGGACAACTTCTCATTTCAACCGTGTACACCAAAGGTGCCGTAAGTATTTGTTTCAGGTGCTAAATTTTAGGGCTAGATATCTTACCCTGCTAATCTCAGCCTCAGTGAAACACTGCGAGACACTCTAGCTCGTCAGCATGCAATAATGAACACAGTGCACAGCTCGAACACTGATTTGGCGATTACTTTAAGGCTAACATGAATCTGTTTGAGTTCCAGAGTACTAAAGTCACTCGGGGAGGTGTGTCTGATTGCTGGCAGATTGAAATGCTCGAACGAATGAGCAGACAAACGACCTACTACTTTTTTGACAAATCAAAATGTCTGTTGCAGTCACACTTCAATGGCGGTTTTATTCTTAATCTCACAAAGGTCATTCAAATAAAACTTAAACCGATGTTTTTAGTAAGATATATTCACTTGTCTTAAAAAATGATTAGTGTAGGCCTGGCAGTGAAGAGGAGATTGCGAAGGGAATCGGTAGACTTTTAGCCCTCACTCCTCGCTGGTGTGCGAGCTAAAGCAGAAAATTCAATTGACCTTGCTAAAGATGACCTGTCAATGTGCTCCAAACATAAGTCACACGATAATCGGATTCCACCCGACCAGTTGAATGATTTGTACTAGCTAACAGTCAGATTGCAACCTGATGACCTGGGAGTATAAAGCAGGACAGCAGTCATTGAATTCTTAACCTACGTCCCAGAACTTTATCAATCAGTGTAAGATCAGTCCTCAAGTCGTAAAACCTTATCACCAACTGTGTGGGTACAGGGAAGAACTAGTACAAATATGAATGATATCACTCAAGTCAATTGAACCATTATGCTGTGGTACTACGGTCAGCGTTTCCGCTGTCCACAAGGGCATTATGCATAAATGAGTTTTGCTTGGTTGATAGAGAGACTTACTCACAGAAAACGATGTATTTGATAATCTAAATCCTACTGTACTCATCGAATTCTCTACGTAAATGAAAATAGTTTTCAATCTGCCTTGTTAGTTCAGCGTTACTCAGCTTTTTCAGTTCATTACCCTTGTACGAACGGCTACTGTTGATGCCCGTTCTAGTAAGCATCTTATGAAATTTTAAAAAATCCCAAATGAATTCTTATCCGTTCCTCTGTACAGTGTAAACAGCTCAATAGGACAGTCGATCAATAACTTTACTATGCGTCATTCGTGTGGTCAGAATGAAGTTAAACAATGGAGCAACTCATTTATCAGCATATACGATTCAATGACTAATAATCTAGACCAACCCGAACAAGTTTAAATAATCAACCGGGATACAGGAATTGAGAAGATCCAGACGGTGGGTGTCAAACCATTAAAAACGAAAAAAACATTGCAATTACACTCCAAATCAGGTGACAACCATGCGGGTCTGACCGGGGTAGTTAGAGGTTGGCTCAGAAAGAAAATATCAAGCATAATAGGCCGGTTGCTGTTAAAGGATAAGAAAGTGAATATTTTCGTCATCGTGTAGCCAGAAGACGTTCAATAAGGCATAGTGTTTATCGTCTAACTCGCTCGCCGGTACACCACGTGCGCGCTCCCATTTATGAACCGGAATTCCGATCCACAATGCAGTCCCAGTTTCCGCTCACACATCGTGTGCACTTTTACTCAGTTTGTGTGTTTGACCGACCCCTTCTATCGGAGTTTTTCTTCGCCTGCCAATCCTCCTCCGTTTGCCCGATCTCGTTGGACGATGAATCATCTGGTCTCCTCTGTTGTGCGCGATCCGCTAGCTTTCTGCTTTTGGATGTACCTCACTGACCCGCTGGAGTATTCCGTCGGGAGTTGGAGTACTCGCATCTTCAGTTTGTCAGTCCACCAAAATCGGACTGACACACACGCACAGCTTATGTAGTTTCAAAATCCTACGTATGGTGAAAGTTTGAAAAACTGGGTTCATTGATTGTGAGGGCTGAATCGAATTCATCTCCTCGTGACAACAGCTTATCAGAAGAAATTCGATTCAACTGTAGCGAATGATCATCGATTGGAAGAAAGATACTGACTGCCGAACTGCTTGATTGTGGGGTCCAACTACCATCACGTGACCGCTTTGAAGTGTGTTTTCTAACTAGCGATACCGAGACTCAGTATAGACCTATGAACATAATTTTTAACTCGTAAAATCAATGCCTGCCTAAGCCACAGAGCCACTACTACACAGAACCAGACGATTCAGATGTGTAACTTTCGAGCCCGGGTGTCATCAGCATTATGAGTCGTTCCATTCCTTCCTTGAATTGTAGTATTTTTGAGGGGATAATTGAGTCAATATTTGATTAATCATGACCCACGTGTAATTACAAAGTACAATATTGTCATCTGACCCAGAAGACGTCAGAATCAGTGATTGAATCTTAGCATCACTTGTAACACCTCATCTTGTTGCTTAATCGTCTCTCCCTAATGATTCGAGTGCTCGCCATACAACAAGCAGACCCCTACTCACCGTCCGGAAGAAGTCTGAGTCACGTTTCAATGGAGGTGGTCTTGTTCTTTTTAGAAAAGGCTTACTGAAATGTTCAACGAGGTCAACATCTTCCTAGCCCTCCCCGTCCCTGCTTGCGTTACAATGCGATCGTCTGTTGCTGTTTATTTATGGAAGAAACCCATTATATCCATCCACCTCAAAAAACTCACAACGAATACTGGATTCCATTTGAAATTAGCCGCCACGCATACTTGTATAGTGAGGATAGACGGTCGCACCATACTACTTGCACCACTATTCAGTAGCAGCATGGATCGAAATGATCGCGGGACAAATACGGGAGATATAAGAGAGGTAGCATTGGACGGCAGCATCACATGGAATGGCTTTTGCCACGTGAGGGAACTGAGACTGGGTGTCCAGAGCGACCTGAACATTCTCAGATCATTGTGGTGTGCAAATAAGTGTCATTGTTCGTAGTCCCGTTGAGACGCAAAACTCGTGTATTGGTTTCCCCAAATAAACAACTTTTGTGCCAACCGCCTTCTCGGTTCACAACACTTGTAGTTTGGGGCATTTTATTCAATGTGAGCGTATTTATTTGTTGCACGGGTAATAAGCTCCATGGTTTTACGTTCATATTAACGTTGCTGCGTCAGTTCGGTGATCCTTTCACTGTTAGTGAACGGATCTTAGTTCTTTCAAAGCACAATCGGGCACGTTTTAAGTTGACTGTGTGCAAACACAAACACAAGTACGTGAATGCTGAATGTGTTTGGGCTAGAAGAATTTTGTATTTCAAGACTGTTTGGTGCCAATATAAATTAAATCTTATATAAAATCCTCGCTGGATGACACGTAATAACGACTAATTTTAAGCTGTTTAACTGTGATAGGTCAGCTGTCAAAAATGCGCATATCTGGTACACATCGTAACCCACTCAGGTCAGTAAGTTTCTCACTATAGTAATTCCTACGACGAAGAGTTACAGTGGTAGAATCCAGGAACAAGTGACTGAAAGAACAAGTTTCTAAGGCCTGTAATCTTACATCTAACTATTTAACAGAAATCTCAGTGGAAGGTTCAGTCTAGGGGAGGGTACGAGAGAGCAGAATCCACAAATGGCATTAGGTGCCAAGAATGGCACAAAATGTTCTATCATTTTGGAATTTAGACTGTTGAACAAGAAATGTGCCGGGTGCTTTCCGGCTCTCAGTTCACACGGATCAGACGTACAGTTTTGTACGTATGGAAGAAAAAAATGGTCAGGATTTGGAAGGACCATGGATGGCAAGAAAGGTGGCTCGGCCTGACTGTGCTTTAACGACAGAACTACCATTCCAAAGGTTTCTTCAACTTCCGTCTTTCTATTAAGAGCAAAATATATTATTTTAATTTAACCGGCTTGTTTCAAAATCCCCCACCAAGCTGAAGCACTGTACGCGGAATTATTTGACTCTCACAGCTACTTCATGAACGTTCTACTGAGAACGACAATTTTGACTGGAATTAGCCTGTTTCCGGGGAGCGCCATGGCGAGCGGTCAACCAGGAGTGGGAGTGGGCAACAGAATGCCTGTTCATTGCATGCTTTGATAGAAATCATCCACTTTGAGTGATCTTTGCTACTGAGTTAGCAGTTTGCAAGTCAGCGATATCCATTATCAGATATACAAACGAAAACCACTACAGCATCGCGTGAGGTCGTGGTCGATTGCGCTGAAGTCGTCAACAATAGCGAAACTGAAGAAAGTAGACTGTCTGAGTGGTTTATGATCTACTCCGCGTGATACGTCTAACTATACTGAATTTCTGTCCCCCTTCTTAAGGCGACTTACGGACAACAGACTTTTAGCGGTAAACTCCCAATATAAATTGCAATTATAAGTGGTCACTATTGTGAATGAAGTCGCTTTCGACCCTGTTTCATCTTAATTCCACTCTACAAATACCCAACAGTAATTTTTATGGAGCTTCCAACCGAAGATGTTGAAATTTCTTCCAGATGACA
>QNGE01002567.1:0-110123 GCA_008508345.1 Paragonimus westermani
TCAGGCTCATGGCTGTTTTTGATGATGATGATGATGAAAGTTTTCCTGGGGTTATGAATTGTAAAATTGAGACCAGCATTCTTCGCAACACATAAGTCCGGTTTGCGAAAACACAAATGGGCAACAACAAGTGCCAAGTATCTCCAGCATAGCGGACCGCAATATACTGCACATGTGCAAAGAGAACGAAACTGTAAGTTTAGTTGGGTAGACGGGAATTAAACTTAGGCAATTAATGATCACAACGTTTAGCCTCCCCTCCATGTCATAAAAAATTTGGTGAACCGCAACCCACTCATTAGGACATAGCATGCTGTTGGCGGTGAATTCCGCTTACAAGTGAAAATATAAAAATGCCCATTCAAGTAGTGAATTATCTATAGGCTCTTTGGCGTTTCCAGTAAAAAAAAATAGGGCACATGACTTAGCTGGAGTCCAGAGTTAGTTTTGACGCCGTAAAAATAGCGTGTGTAAATCGAGCAATTTGTCTCATGAGTGAGAGCGTACATCTTATCATTAACGAGATAGTAAGGCAACAGTAATAAGAATTAAGTCTGATGAAGATCACTACACCCGTCACAGTTTAAATGAGTCAGGACTGTTGCAGTTTCTGCGTTGTTCCTTTTGTTGGAACTGATCCAACAAAATGAAACCCTGTCAGTTATCACTATCGACAATCGATCGACAGTGAAAAGCCAAGTCTCAGCGCGTTGACTTCGTATATTATTACCGACCCTGGAAAACAGAGATTACAGAGAGACACGTCAAGCTAGCGAGGCACGGAGCGAGTTGTGATTTTAGCCCCGGGCCGGATGTTACAAAATGGGTAGCTTGACTAAAACAAAAGTAGTTACAAAGCCAAAATCATAGAAAATGTACACATGAATGCGACTATCAAAATATTTATTATAGTCGCTACACTTTTTGAGGCGTTCGGACAGTTACGATTGTGGTGGTTCGGTCTCAGTAACACCATCAACCAAGAGACTTGGGCCTGGAGTAGACTCAGGAACATCGATGTTACTGATATACATACCAGAGATAAGAGCAGCTGAATTAGAAGCAAGTTACTCGACACGTCTGTGATGAACAGATCCATCATCTAAATCAAGCATTCTACACATTCGAATATCTAGGTTGTTGAACGCAATTCCTCAAGATGATCAGTGGTCACTACCATAACGACACACAAATTTAGATAATTCTAGACTGAACGTGTAGGTTTGAACAACACGGTTATTTGATAGACTGCCTCCAGTTGTTGGGTGATGAAAATTTCGATATTGTTGCAAGAGGTTAATCACAAGAAGCAAATATTGTTGACGCACGCCCAGTTTGTAACAGAAGTTCCAAGAGTTTCTGTAGTAACTATCTTCAAGCAGTTTATGAAATCATGGCGAGTAAGTAATTCAATGCTGCCAGTGTCCGCAGTGAATGAATGTTCAGTAGAATTAATAACTAGATAAGGTCGTTTAACGCGACTGGTTAAATGAATAGAATTACCAATAAGAGCAACAGATTGAAGATCGGAACTCAACTTTCCATGATCATAACTGGAGTGTGTAGAAGATTTCAAACGATGACAAACGGACTGAATGTGGCCATTTTATCACACCTGTGATGTCCACCTTTTCAAAATTTACAAGTCAGTGGAGTATGTTGGTTACCACATGACTTACAGTTGTTTTACCGTTGAGTTTGGACTGAATCAAGTGCATTCTGATTATTACACTTAACATTTCAAGCACTTACGCTTTTCGAGCGCCGTCTTTGTTGACTTTCCGACCTTCTCACACTGTCGTGATATACTTATAGATTAATGTTTCACAGCAGCCCTGATATCAGTGTACCGTTTAAGCTCTTACAAGCTCTCACGCGCGTTGTTAGTTTGTGTCCTCATTTCGACATACTTGGAGGATATTACTTCGTTTCAAGCGCCTATGATAACGAAGTCAATGAGGTTTTGTATTAGTTTTGCGTAAAGATCAATGTGAATATGTGTGATGCTGCTCTTATGGACGACGCTGCCTACACTAGTTTATACAAGAGCACACGATTTGATCTTCCGTAAGTGATACTGAGTATGTTTCATGCAATTATGTGCAAGTCCGAAGTCTCAGTCTATATATCATAAGTTGTGTTAACACGATACCTTCAAATGCAACAGCGCACCAACTCTTCTACCATGCAGTACCAGACAAAACTTAGATCACTGATGTCAGACAGCATGGGGCTGTTTCGCTCCAGCACCCAAACCTAAGCTGTCAAAGAATTAATTAATATACCCGGGGAACTGAACTGTGTTGAACTGGACATCACATAGTTTGTAGTGCCAGTTCCTGAATTCGTACGCCCAGAGTTTCCCCAACCTTATGCTACCGTGAATCGGAAGTCGCAAGGAGAAAACGGTGAATCTGCAAACAAACTTCATTTATTGATTTACTCACCGTTCGCAACAGGCTTCAACGTAACAATTGGGGGGGGGGTTTCTCGGGAGCTGGACGTGAGAGCACCTTGAGCACAACCGCACAGCAGCCGCCAGAGTGGAAGAGTGCGTCGACGGAAAATTCCAGTCGACCTTCAGAGTTCAAACAAGCGTAAGACTGGTTAAGCGGCGTTCCTAACGGTAATAGCTCAACATTGTTATCCTAGTGAATGTAACCTACAGCAGTAGAGATGATGTGAATTCATTATACAGCTACGAACAAAACTGTGATACTTATGCCGGCACACTAACTTTGATACTAGTGGTCTGTAGTAAATTTACATTCACAAGGTAATGTGAACCGGCGCGGTGGTACTGGCAAGGCACCTCTCACGTCGCGCGGATTTTAGAATTTTGGGGACGTCGAAGGTGATTTCACTACAATTTTAAGGGAGATATAAAGCCGCTGCATTGAGTTTGGATTGAGATTTTCGTCAACGCAGACCGAATCCATCTTCTCAATATCCTTCTCATTAAACGTATGAGGAGGTCTTTGAGATCTGCCACGGAACGCTGGTCTCAGCTAACAGATGCAGCTCTTCCGGCAGTATATAGTATCATGGTAAATACTCCGGTCATTTATGGTATGCCAGAAACACATCTGATTAGTGGTCACAGGATGAAAACTAGATTACTACCGCACGCAGCAGAGACCCTTCATGAGCCCATGATGCACGTATACCTTAGGTCAACAGTTGAAGCGTCTCGCTGGATCAGGGACACCAAGAACTTCCGGAAAAAAATTAGTTGGATCAAGAGTTTTCGAGAAAAATATCCGTCGGCTGAAAGAGAGAGCAATATTTTGTCGTGATTGGAGCGCTGGTTTATAATGGACATCATGAGATCGGCAATTTTCGCAGTCACGAAGTCGCTGAATTGAGGGACGAGCTGATTGGTGATACATTTTGTTAAACGTAGGGCTGTTAAAATATCATTAACTGGGACTGGAGGGTTGTGAAACGCGTCATCCATATAAAGTTTAAACCTATGGGTACGTTTCCGTCCAACGATGATCTTCAGTTTGTGCAATGCTTATAGATGTATCAAACGTTTGTGGAGGATTCAAACTGGACGATGAATATAGGCGAGTTTTAACCAATCAAATAGGTACCCAACTGTAGTAGAATGTTTGAGGTTGTTCTGGAGTGCGAAATATTCGAAGCGTAGCGTTCTGTACAGCACTTTGTACTTTATAGTTTTTATTGTTTGCTCTTTTCGCCCTCACTTGTACAGTCCATGTTTAAACCAATTTAATCGATTGATTTGATAATCAATAATTCAAAATCTACCTCGGGGGTCGTCAGCCGTGCGTTTTCTCTGCGTTCCGCGTCGCTCGAGTGCAGGTTTCGGGAGGATAGAATACCAACGGAACCAATAATCTATTTCAGCAGAAATCTCTTGGAAGTAACTTAATGGATCGTATCCGTCGGATATTTCATTCAGCGTAGTGGAATTTCTAAACTAACGTACCTTCACGAACTACCGTGAGTCATTTCATTTTGGTTTTTACCACATGTTGGCTCCGCATTCATGCTCGAGTAATTTGACAGTGTTTATGTCCACTACAGAAGTGTCATTGCACGTTGCTGTCCAAAAGGACGGAATTCCACACATTCTAGAAGAACGTGATGTTAGAAATTGAACCGTTTTGGATTTGTTCAAAGCTATCGAAGAATTCGTTCAGTAACGGAGATGCCGCCTAACAACCTACGTCAATCTACACTCTATTGGACTAGATCAGTCTAATAGCTGTACCTGGGAAGAGAATGCCCTAAGACGTGTGTTACCGGAATACCAATGAATTAGACGTGATGTTGAGGCCGTCAAGAGGCTTTGTTGGATAACCGTTGAACAACCGAATCTATTGCAATTTTTCCACATGCGAACTTCTTCGTTATACCCGATTTCAGGAATGGATACCTTCCGACTTTTTCACATACAGAAACGTGCCTTGTTGCTATTCTTTGTCGAATTGGGCAATGATTTTAGGAGTTTCTGATGGTTAAATTGATGAAACTTCTAATAGATGAGGTGAGGATGCTAACTCGAATATACCTTGGTGGATTTATTTCATGACGGTTTCTGGATGGACCAGAAACACGACCTCTGTGCTTAGCGTATTTTACGTCAACCGCATGAAGTTCATTCACAGTGTGATCAAAAGTGGTATTGGAGACATATTCCGTCAAGCGTGCACCCGACCGACTTGTCTTTTAAGGGGACACGAGATGCGTTCTCGTTGGGTGTGATACCAGGCTTTCCTAGAGACCTCCGTTATCACATATTCCACTTATTGCCAACCAGATGGACGATAAATTAGATAAACGATAAATTAGATGAACGATAAATTAGAAGTGGAAGAACGTGTAAAATCAACTATTGCCCAGGATGCGTAGCTGTGGTCTGTCACATACCACAATCTAAGTTTGTATTGAGGTTGATTATTTGGAATGCTTTCTTGGCCGATACAATTACACTCCTATTTCATATCGGTGATTGCAGACCAAATAATCCACTCGACCAAATGTTATTGATACTGCGTGGTTCAACTGAATGAGGCCTTGAATGTCGTTAACCGAATGAACGTATAGGAGGTGTCCGGTTAGGAATTACTTAGCGGTAATCGCAAATAAAATGAGGCTGTTCGGGGAGGAGAAATTTTGTTCTTTGTGATTCTGGTCTGGGACATATGGTGATGTTACCCGACTGCATGAGGCAAAAATCCATCAACAACTGACGTTTGCATGACAAACAAAATCCTTATTTTTCTGATGACTGAGTTAAGTGAGTAACAACTATGTCGATCTTTAGTACCTGGAGTTGAATATGCTGAAGAAAGTCTTCGGTTTCCGACTTGTTAAATGCTTGTGAATTTGCACCCTTAGCCTATTTGGGAGTTATGTAAAGTATGCTTAGAATAAATCCCGCATCGTCCACCTGTTTTTTTGGTTGTTGTCGGCCTACTTTTCAACTTCATCAGTAATCCATATTTGCTGTACTTTGCCTCTTTTCATGACATCTTGGTTCGTGCATGCTGAATTGACGCTTACGTTATTCCCTGGATTATTTTGCATTACACATTAGTAGTAGTGGATTTCTAGTCAATATGAATGAAAAATTGCTAACAACCGACCGCGACTATCGCATTATCAAACGTTTCGGTCAGCCTTTTTCGGGAAGAATCACTAGATCCGATTTTTGCTCCGGTTAGAGCGTGCCAGCGGTATATATACTTGCGATGGCCTGGATTTGAACTCCGGCCATGTTTGTGTGGAGCAGCCTTATAGACTACCGCACCAGTGATCGCAGATTAGGCAAGAGTAAACCACCCTATGGAAACATTCAGTCACATTCATTTGTGAACCATGCACAGACTATCTGATCGCCTCTAGATGAGACACAGTAACGGTCCCGTCGATTCCAATCGATGTCCCCACAAATAACACTCCTCTTCAAGTTGAAACTTCAAAAAGTGACCCGACTATTTGAATGTCATTTTGGTCATTAGTAAGCATTAGCGAATTGCTGAAGTATCAATGGCAAATGATCGATCTTGTCACATTCTATAGACTTTTCAGCTAGTCCCCATTGAAAAAAGGTATTTTACTGTAAATCAGGAGAAAGTCTTAGTGTTAGTTTACCCGATAGCTTTTTCACCATATTACAGCTTTCGATGGGCTATATCAGTTGGCTCATATTCAAAACTCTCAGATTAATTGAACTAATGATTCGGAAACGGGTCACTATTATGGTGTCTTTTTAGATTCAGGCGGAAATATCACAGTGTCTGTATACATCATAGCCCTGACCTTTTAGTTGAACGCCTGGTACACTAGGCTACAAAGCCGATGCAGCCACCTGAGTAGTACACAGGCAAAGGATTTGACAACAACGAATAACGTGGAGATCATTGGATAGCTATTACATTCAACACAGCACCCCTTATTTTTGTAACGTCTGGTAATGTCTGTTCGAGGTGCGTCATGATGAAACATTCGTCCTACTCAGAGTTGACAGCGGATCTCATAAAGGAGTCAACGTAAGCAGAATTCTCAATATCTCTCTTCATTTCAATTGATGTACCGTCATTTACCGGAAGTTCGCTTAAAGTAAGATGATTGTGAGTCTCATACAGCTCGTCGGTGATGAATGGGTTATCCATTGAAGGATGTCAACGATTTCGCTTGCGGCTCCGGAAGCGTTGATTTTTTGTGCACATTGTTTCTTATGGTGTTCTAACCAGATTTTCATCCGTTTCTTCTCAACAGTGATGATTTAACTAGCACTCAACTTAAATTTCACAGTAATGCTCGGTCTAGTTCTTTGTCTTCCTGCTGTTGCCAAGCCTACCACATATGTTACCTTGATCAGATGTAGGATGTTCTGAAGGTTTATCTGGTAACCATTCGCGAAACGTCTCGCAAATGTTTTAATTATGTCTTTCAAATTTTTGTGTTCCGCGTTCCTCACACAAAGAAAGTCTGTTGCGCTTATGATAACACCATCCTCTTTGGTTCAACAGTTGGTTTCTATTTTTGTTTCCGCTGCGTCAAACCAGTTAACTTTTTCTGTTCCTCTTTCCAAATGTGTGCACGCCGATCATGGAACTACCCTACTGATATAATTGGGTTCTCATTTGACAAATTCATGCAGCGTGCTCATCACTGTTAGCGCACCGACTGCTTTCACACTATCAATTCTTAAGTCAATTTACCTGATGATGGTATGTGATGCTACTAAGAAATGAGTGGAACATTCATCACTGTTATAGCCAGTTGCCATGTTTTCGAGATTCAGTTCTGATCTGGAAGTTCTAACAAAGCCAGATGTCTGAATCAAAAGCTGATATATGTGCGGTATGTGTGTGATAGCTTGACCATATCCGATTCTCTGAGCGTTGACGGCGATCTCAGTGACCGATCAGCGAACTTACTTTCTAACGTATGGTCGATGGATTTTTCGGAGATTTTTAACCCTGCCGAATACTCCATATGCTCATCCACTTTAACTTCAGAAACGGAATTAACAATATTGCGTTATAGAAAAAAACTTTGTATCTGGGTGGATTTTATTGTTCGCATTGAATGTGATCTTCTAACTTACCTACTGCCTACTGCCAGTGCTCTACGAAAATGATGGATGTTCCTCCGTTGCTGTTGGACACAGGAACCTCTAATGAGAACAATGCGTGGCACGAACGTTGAATACAAAGATAAGGAACTGCACGTATGTCAATGTTGTACATGTGAATGTGGCATATTTTCTAAACAATGACCTATTGTTATTTTTGTTATCCGTTTTTGAAAAACAAACAAAATTAACAATACGGTTTACAGAAGGAGCTATTACTTGTAGATCTTTCTAGAAAAAGTTACTCAGTGCTTCACAGTCTTCTAAATAATTGGTGGCAGGTTAACGGAAAACCTGACAAGAAATGTGAAACCAGTCATGTGATCTGGTAACAGTGAATATGCTACTGTGACACATTCGTGTACAGAGCATTTCAAGAAGGCGTGAACAGATTGAAAATTTACATCTTACCGTTATATTTTCTATATTGACAGTGAAGGAAAAATACCCTCAAAATAGAGCGGGACGAACTCTAGTTCAGTCAGTTATGCTAAAAATATCTGGGTTTCGTTATTTACTTTTTGGATTGTGTATACGTGCCTTATATTAATAGTTCATGTTTTGCGCATGAAGCTAATGGACTTTAAAAGTTTAGAAAGTGTGAAGGAAAAATTCCGTGTGTAGTATTCCAGTAATAGGGGGATATTAGGTTGATCATTTATGAAACAGTGCAAGTGGAGAAGCTAAACCTCATACGTCTACTGAAGGTACATTCCAACAAGAATATAATTACTCAAGATAACCAGCTACACCGTATACGTAAACAGTCTGACCTGCTATTTATGCTTGTGGACAAAAAAGACAGCTAGCTCAACTACATGAATCTGCATCGTCCGCTTTACGGCTTATGATTGAAATGTTCGGTTCATCTTAGTCTACGAGTAAGGGACAGGTCTGCTATGTGCTTACGGAAAAAAAAGCTTGTTCGTCATATAAAAATCAGCGCAACAAACTGTATCCTTCAAGAAAAGTATCATCTCAGTCAATTATCTATGTCAAACCTAGGCGAGGATGAAGTTGTGCCTTGCAAAACACATCGTTATTTGCAAAATCAGTCATTTCATGAATTGGTTCATCCGCCGTATCCATATCAGGCGACAATAGACCGGAACTCGAAGTTTGGAGCCAGAAACTTTACATGTCCTCATCCTCGACACTTTCAAATGCTTCTGATGCGTGCAGTCTGGACAGGACTTACAGATATGCTCCATACTCTCAAGGTTAAGCCAGAGACTGATGAGAACACTTTGAAAATTCTTAACGAATATTCGGGGATCTACATCTGTTGAGCCTCAGTGATAAGATACACAAGCCCGTCAACTGAATTATAGTTTTTTTCGACACAGACATCCACCCGCGCAGTTCACTGAGTGTTTTTAAGATGGTTGTAAGAGGTATTCTACGACAGAACTTGATACTTTGCATCGTAACAAAAGCCCTACATTAAACTAGGATCTCTCCTGTCCAACTTATGCTTTCAGACGCCTCGTGCATGCTCGCATTTATTGAGCGCAATTCCGGTCCACAACACAGCGGCGGTTTCCAATTACATGTCATGTACATTTCTGTCTCGTTTGTGTGTATGGCTCAATATTTCTGTGTTAAACGTTCGTTTGCAATTTCTCGCTCGGTGACCCAATTTCATTGAGTGGTGTTTCGTTCGGTCGCTCATGTTGTACGCAACCCATCCGCTGTGAGCTTTGACCACATCTTATCACTGCTTCCACATATTCTACTGAGTGTTGGAATAGTCGCACCTCCGAATTTGTTATTCATCATATCATGACGGTAAGGAGATACTTGAGATATATGTCCCCCCCAACCAGTTGAAACTGTACAGTCAGAAATTACAATAGTTCATAATTTAGGTAAGGCCCAGAAAAATGGCAGAGTGAAAATCAACAATGATGAAGGCAAATGAGATTTGAGCTCAACTACCTTTGAGTATCCGATTATGGTGAACAACTTCAATTACGCCAGTTGGTTGTACCTGAGAATGCTTTATACAGTGCTGTAATTCAATTTGGAAGTCGAAGTATGCTATCGTATAGTAAGTAGTCCATTGTAGCCTAATTTAACATACCAGAAGGTATTGGAAGATTGCTGTAAAGAATTCACGGTCAACGATATTATGGTAAAGGGAGCACATTCTTTAGATTATGAAGAACATCATTGACGGTAGCTGATTACTGTTTGTTGCGATCGTGTTATTACATGATAGTAGGACTTCGGTGTAATCTGTAATTCACTTCTGCATTTTGCATTATTCAATAATGCTAGATCACAAACATTACGAGATGTAAAGATCGTGGCATTATTCTCTAATCGCTCATGTGCCACTGTACGTCGATTAAGCACCCTACTATACGAAGGAAAAATGAAGGTTCATGGTAGAAATAACCGGGTGCATTGAAATTGAAGTTACATATGGTATTTGGTGTCGTAGTGCTTTGATTATGTAGCCAACAGGGTTAGACAAATTGTGTTGAAATGGTAACCTGTTACTTCACCTGTTTCAACTCCAACTGTTTGAACAACTGACTTCCTAATCAGACGTTGACTGCCTTAATTCCATTTATGTTTCTTGTCTACAATGAGATCAACGCCAGACCTTCTTACGACCCTTAGAATGCTTGTGTACATATCTATCTATAAACTGTGGAATCTAACGAAAGGGAACTACATAAATTATTCGCAGGGACATCTTATGTAATGTTATTTGAACGCTTTGAGGAATACAGAGCTCGCAGTAAGGGGAGTAAAAATATAAGTAATGGATTAGAAAAAACCACCAACGATATTCCACTTTGTAGTTTAGGGTAATAGTTGGAAAAACCGCTTGCTTATGGGGAAAGATCGGTGTCGCGCTCAGACTTAGTTCTGAAGTGTATGTTCTAGTTATCCCGATCTGAAAATTTATTGAATCACGTGATCGGACATACACCTAATGTTTTTTAAGTTTGCTGCCGGGTGAAGGTTTAAAAATGTCAACTCACCACTGCACGCAACGAGCTCACAACGTCGCTGAACAAGGTTGCAATCATATTGCCAGGGTCTCTGCTTACACCACTGTTCTACATTTAACTGTTTACGCATGAGAAAGGCAGAACGCTGAGTAGGGTATTGTTCGAGGACTCAATTACGGAGGGCATAACAACACGCACATTGTATCTATGAGTCCAGACCGTCCGTGGGTACTGCATAAACAAAGAAACAGCTGATCCGTATGGTAAATAGCGGCTGTTTTGGATTGTCAAAAGCTGAGTTTCAACATTCAGGATTGAAGTGGAGCGTTTTTCCAGTAAAACAGAAATGCTTACAAACATGTAACTTACCAGTCACACAGAAACATTTGTGAACTTTCAATTCATCATGCACAGAAGCCACGAATGAAAATGGAATATAAGAGAAAGAGAGTTTGTATCATTCTTTAAAAAAAAGAAGCTTGGTGTCGATATAACTAAAAACTCGCTCGGAAGGCACAGCTGTTGAACTGTCTGAAGCAACTGAGCAAACTTGAGCAAATATAATTGATGGGTTGACACTGGGTGTTTCACTATGTTAGGAAGAATTATTCGGAACCATACGCAAGCGACAGGCATTCAGGAAACCAAAGCGCCACAGAACTGACAAACGTGTGAATGCAGCCGCCTAGGATAATTCACGGATCATACATGATGTGCTTAACAGATGCAAAACAACGGAATTACCAGCGTGAAACGAATGGTTATCGAGACGAAAGCAAGTAAATAGTTTGTGTTTGGTTTCAGTCGGGTATTTTGTGTAACAGGCTGTTTATGAAACTGGTGAGCGGAACGGCTCGAAGGTCTAGTGCACATTAGTCCAATAAAACGATGCTTAGTTTGGGCTACAGATTATATTTATGTTAAAATTTCGATGGTTGACACAGACAAACGCTAAATAATAGTTAGCCTTTGTCACCTGTACAATGATAGCGTTTTTCGTGTGTTATCAACACGGTTTATCAGGCCCAACTGTATGCCTTCTGATTCGAATTTGACCTGGACCAAATTCTTGTGTGGTTCTCAATAACCCTTGGGCAATATACCCCATGACACATTCACTTGATTTCAGTGGATGGAAAAACTGACAAGCCGTTTCTACGGAAACATATTAATCAGTAATCCATTCCTCAGCTAAGCTATAGTTTTATCGGTGTACATACCAAAATCAGAAACAAAAGTTGACGCATTTTGACAACTAGCAGTTTTACTCTGTAAGATTAAATCGTGTAACAAATACGGTCATGATAGCGTTCGTTTGTCTAGAAATATGTTTTTAATCTTGTAAACATTAAGGCCAGCCCTTTCTGTTTCTTTTTTTGGACTGAATTTGCGCTGCATCATGCTTCAAATCACCGTACTAGTTTAGTGTCTGAAAGAAACCCAAAGCTTCGAAATTCTGCAAGGAGTATCATCTAAATTTACCTGAATCTTTCGTTTATCCAGGGCAACATGGATTGAGATGGACCTCTTTTACTTCACAACTGTTATACTTTAACAAGTGGGTCACTAGAAACGAACAGAAACTGAACAGTTATTCACCAGATAGCTAGCAGTACAGGCGGGCAGTAAACATCTCATTCAACAAAAATCAAACGTTCCCCAGTCACTGATTTTTCAATCCCTATAAAAAGGCCTGTGGATGGGCACTAGATGATGAATGCATGCAATATCATCAGCTCAGTTGAAACTGAGCTGTAAATACGTTGGTTGAAGTCGTGGTCACGTTCGGAACGAATCGGCAGAACTGGGGTATATGGCACGCAGTAGCTGTCACCAACTAATATACCTGGCCTTCCATCATAACAAACAAATGCAGCTGACGTGTACGGAACTTTCGGCCAAGGTTCAGTCGTACCTAACCGGACAACATAAACGCGTTAGCTGGGTGGATATTTAAAACTTTGATTCACCTATTCTAACCTATCTCTGTCTTCATATCAAAGAAGCGAAACTGGCTTGATAGAAGCTGTCTTCTCTTGAGTGATATCAGTAACCTCACACGTCTAAGTCACTGCTTTCAGGAATCGGTTTCGTTTCAGTAATTGACCTAGCATGAGCTCACCTCAGAATTTGTTGAGAGCCTCACTAATAGAAGTTTTTGTGACAATAAAACATTCGTTGCAACATTTCTCCACAATTTTAACCATAAATCTGTCAGTAGCATGGTATAAATTCCTGTTATTTCAGCCACGTTTCCACGGACATGAAAGACAGCTGTCTGAATCCGTGTTAATAAGATTGTCGATTATGAGTTATTGAGTAGATTACTCGCAGTCTCCAGCAGCAACTTAACAGAATAACTTCTATCTTAAGAGTGTAGATACTGATTTCAATCTAATTTACTTGAAGCAAGTAATTCGTTGGATAGAGTAACCTGTTTTAACTGATTGAATTCTGCTATAAGTAAAACAATTATTTCTTCAACGAACGAGTGGATTAGAATGTCATCGTGTACATATCAGGTGGGGATCTATGCGGAAAGAAATAAAGTGAAACTTCGAATGATCAAAATGGTTTACTTCAGTTAGCAAATCGGTTTCATACCCTTGAGTTGGCCAAACTTGTCAATAAGACCACCTTGTGACACCAGTTTTTAATCAGGCTGTGTGAAACGCACTAACTCCATTTGTATTCAGAAAAATACCAGCTAGCTTATGTAGGCAACCGAACGAATAAACAATAGATATGGCAGACCTTTTGAAGGCTTCTTTTCTACCTCGTTATCATGATAAAACCCACGGAAAAAATACGGAGACCAACAACCTGCTTTTGTGTGTACTCACATGTTTGCCTCCATCAAGCACAATGTATCGGTAGTACAACGAAGCAGTTATCTAAAATGTACGTGAACACCAGCGTGTGTGGCTATACAGCGGCGATTGACACAGTTTCAAGTGCTAACTGTTGTTTGAGTCGCCAGTAAGAAATAAGTATTGAAAGTTGTCTGCTGAATACCCAAAAGATGCTCGAAGATTATGTTAGTTAGAACGACGTCGGGAGCTAAGATTACCAGAAATGGATTTCCTAACCCTGACTTTTATTTTCAGATGAAGTCTGACAGGACAATCAACGATTGCTCGTGCATAACCTGTCCAACTCATTTTCCAGTACTAACTGTCAACAATTATGTTGTCTACAATCATTGCCTTGATTATGTTTCCAACTCATTCAAGCTACTGTGTTTATATTCATTTTGTTGCAGTTCGTCAGATTTTCAAACGAAAAAATAAAACCTATTTGGTAGAGGGTTATCCACATGGTAATTTCAAACTAATTAAATAACAAATCGTTCCACGATGTAGCCCACTGAAAAAACGTGCTATTTATGTCAGTAGAAAATTCTCTTCACCCAACCCTACGACCTGTATAAGTGAGCATTCGATAAGTGGCAATTGAATAATAATTTTGACATAAAAATATTTCCTATGTTACTGATGAGTAGTCGGGGATTTGGTTTATTTTCACGTTGACCATCACTCACATTTGATCGCAGCGTTCGCATTCAGATAGACTTTCCGGAAGAGGCTGGCTGGAAAGTCTATCTGAATGCGAACGCTGCGATCAAATGTGAGTGATGGTCAACGTGAAAATTCCTATGTTACTAAAAGTAAAACAAGCCAACAAATTCCACTTATTTAAGTTGCCTGAAAATACCCGGTTAAGACATTAGGAGAAACGTGTAGCGTACAAGCTTGTTTTCAGTGATTCATCATCAGGCCAATTACAACACATTTATGTGAAGTAATCATGTGTGAGAAAAGGCACAGTGAGGGATCGAACGGTTCATTATCAGTTTCAGAATGATCGGGGCGATTGTACAAATTATTGATGACTATTAAGATAGCGGTCATGATTACGTAATCTGTTCGGTCCGGACGTGAACACCAGGCCATGAAAGATTCAGTGTTTTCGCGAAACGTTTTCGAATACATGGTGGGAGGAGTGAACGGATGGCTATGGCTTCCGCGACTGCCAGTAGGCGCTCTTTGACATGTTTTGATTGTAAACCCGGTGCGCGATAGATAGGACGAAACGAGTCATTGAGATCGATCGAGAGGCTGGACTCCATGAGGTGTGCAGCGATAGAAGACGAGCAAGATTTTGCCAAGCCCCGAGTTAGCCACACCGAATGATGCTGTCGAATGCGTTAGGATAGTCGCCCTGTCGTGCGGCCTGCATAACTCGTTCCACAAGAACAAACAAAATGATATACACAGTAAGAGGTAGCATGAACAGTCAATGTATCTTTCAACTGAGGGCGCAAAATCGATATAGAATTAAACTGGACTCGCAGTTTCGCTGCAAAATACGTCTAGCTTAGGGCTACCCTAAGTTTGCTGTTGATGGCGTTCTGCTATTGTTCCGCTATTGCAGGAAAATGTCAAAACTTGTAGAACGCATAATTCGTCCTGTTTAACCCAGAGATGGAGACAGACTAGTCGGTTTAAACAAGCATTTAAACAAGCATTGGTGTAGTATATGCAGGTTTCATGGTAACACGAATAACCTTGCTGAGATTTTCTGTCAGTCTCTTTCACTTTGGAGTTACATACACGTATCTATTTACAATGTTGTGAATTTATCCAATTTCAGATATAAAGAGATTCAGGTAAACATCAGTTGAGCAGTGTTTTTTCGAACTTGAAGGAGGTTTTCGAGCTACACATTCTCGTGCGTGTTGAAGCCTTGATATTCAGTCACCGTCATCTCGTTCGTTGTGCTCAGAAACGGCTGAATGTCAGTATTCGATGACGTAAAGGACAATGGTTGATAACACTCACTATTCCAATCAATATCAACTTCCAACCATTGGGTTAGGAATTCTTGCTTTTTTCTTCATGATACATATATGTTTACGACTAGTTAGTGTGTGCGATACTTTCGTATCAAAAGCCACATTGTACGATTAAGTTAGCGGAATGGCTCACAGTGATTAGGTGTTTCAAAGAAGCTTCTGATGGTCAATGAAGCACAGAAATCACCAGTTATTTTGGTTATGGATGTATTCTGAACTAAAAGTAGCCAAAATTTTCTTCCATTTTCCTGAACATCCGTTTAGTCATGCTTTCTCTGATTCGACTAATTGGTTGTGTTCTCATGCGGGAAGTCTTTTCCTCCTCATTAGCAAACAGCCAATCAGATGAATCCACCACTTCAGTATAAATATATATAGAAAAAATGTGGGCTAAGGATCCATTGACGCCTAACGATGCGTTTCCTAATGGTTTATATTTTCATGTTAGTGCACGGACGGTGCCTAATACTACAAGTGTTACAGACGTCTAGTCAAATATTCATCTGCAAAAGAATCGCGACAAGTCAAGTGACCGGCATGTTCTGCGCAAGTCAATATTTTCGATGGGTCAAAATGGAGAACATGACATTTAACTCGACTTCGGTTGCGCACAGCATATTAACACTAGATGTATGCACCTCTTCTTGTGAAGCAAACTATTACTGTCGTCAGGTCGAGTTCAACCAAACTGGTCAGGTGAGTTCCGGGTAACTGTATTCGTGATTAGTAGCATAATGTGTTTGGCACTTGACAAGCATTCATTTTCTCTCCGTATTCCAATAGAATCTACAGGAGGACGGTTTTGCACAAAGATGATTTCGTTCATTTCTCCATTTGAATTGTTTGAAAAGTTTATGGAATCCGTATAAGGAACGTAGATCAGTAGATATCATAAATATGGATGAGTTAAAGCGTATTAAAAGGAAGTGGGGTTGGTGATGGATACTTCACAGCGCAACTTCCTTACTTCGTAAGACATGCACCGACTGGTGTTAGGTTTGTCTGAACCAGCTGCTATCCCAGGTAGTATTGAAGTAATTGGTCAGTGGAGGTGTTGAGTTGTTGTTTTAGACTAATCAGATTGGTGTTACATGGTCTTATATGACAACGGCTTTTTCTGTTGGTAACTGTAACAAAATGATATCTGCCAAGTGAATCTGAAAATTGAAAATGTTTTTTTAATTTTGAAAAATAGCCAACAGGAGAGCATACGACGTTCTGCACAAGACTACTTAGTTTGCTCCTCATCAGTTACCATAACGAAAATGGTATAATCCATTCATAATGGGTGAACCAGACAAAAAGAGGTAAACACAGTACGTTTGCTATTGGCAAATCAATGACATTCTAAACACAGTGGTATGAACATATCATTGCTAATGATGTTGGTATGGGTGTGAAAATCCAACGAAATATGGATCAAAGGTTAAATGGTGAAAGTTGGTAGGTCCATTGATTTGGGTGCTGAAAACCGTAAAAGTAAGGGTCAGAATAAACCTTTAGGTCAATATCTGATCAGAGCTTAAGTAAACGGAAGAGAGAATAGATAGAGCAATAGAAGAAAATAGGAGTTGCCAAGGGGAGATAAAGGAGATCATCAATGGTTTCTGCATACGACGAACAGGGTTGGTCAAACGAATGACATAGACTGTGACAGTTCGTCGCTCTGCCCATGTAACTGCTCATTGCAACAAAATTAAGCGGTTGGTGCGCAGAATACTATTAGTGACTTTGATTTTCTAAAAGCGGTGTTCACACAATTAATGATTTTGTCTAGTGGCACGTTCGTGGGTCGAGATATTATGTTTAGCAAAATCAATCTATGATTCGCAATTTTCTTTGAGTCACCTTTAAATTTTGTTGCTGCCATGCATAACATTAGACTGATGTTCGTGTCACCTAAAGAATAACTTGGTACTAGTGAGTAGTCAGAGATTTTGGTCGATTAAATAGTAAACGTCATTCTAAACATGTGGTAACGTATGCATGTCCTACTGAAAAAGAAGGATTATCTTCATGTCTTGCCATTGTTAGTCGTTTTAAGTACCGCATTATGGTGCCTATATTCAGCTATGGTTAGTTCGTTTTTTGTTAATTCGGTTGTATTGAAGGCGTTCGTGTATACTGTCTAAAGTGGTTTTGCCATATGTGGGATAAACCAACTTTTAACGCAATTTATTTCCACCTGTATGTTAATGGCTATTGGTTTAACCTACGAAGCTCATCACGCTCACAGCAAAAGAGTGTGAAGTCCATCAACGACAGAAGCTACTTCCAATGAGCTCCATATTACACATCTACTGTACAAAGTCAGGATGTACTCAACGTCCAAACACTTTAGCTAAATATTCTTAAAACGTTTGAAACCTTGTCAAGAGTGCGCAACTCTACCTTAAGAGGACTTGTATGACAATATTACGCACACAACAGCAACTCAATCTTTTCTGGAAGACCGTGTTCAGTCCAATATCCATTATCTCTGTGGCATGCTTTGATTGTGAAATCCTAAGAAATATCCCGCGGGAATTTCAGACAACCGTCTTTTGCATACCCAACTTCTAAAAGCTTATTCGATTAATAAACTTGTCAGCCGTCAGGGATTGAAACAGACTGTACCCATTTGATCGTGTCAGCCACCCTGAAACTCAGCCTACACAAACAATATGAAAATATGTAACCACAGTCAATGACTGTATATGGACTCAAACTATTAGCTCAGACAGATCTGTAGGTGCATTTTGTAACTGAAAAACCCGTTGCTGGAAACTAGGAACACACTGAGAAAAAGCAATTAACTGGAGCACAAAAAAAGGAACTATTGCTAGTGAGATATGATCTTGTTAAACAGCATTAATACCAACATGGCAGCTAAGAAACTCTGTTATCATTAATAATAATCTGAGGATTTCAAATACGCAACAGGGAAACCTCAAAATATTGATCATTTCCAAGTAGTCCAAAGGAATACAAAAGCTGCGAGTCACTGTGAATGATGTCCACCTTAAATTCTAGTACTGCTTGACAAGAAATTATCAACTTCCACAGTGTTTGTATATCCCATGGCTTGTGTGTGGTTTCAATAAAAAAACATTCATAACACATTCAAAATGCATCCACAAAAATTGGGCTCAGAAAAACCCAGTTTCTCCATCAAAATAGTAGAAACAAGTTCCTGTAGGATAGCGGATCACAAATGGTAAAAGTTTTTGGCGGATTTAAAGTTTTATGTCGTTAGGTGGTTTAAGTAAGTTGATAACTTAAATAAACCTCTAGATGTTTTCTGTTTAATGCTGTACATTCGGCTAAGGTAGATAAGCTGACCATAAATGTACTGCCACTTCAGCAGCAACCAGGTTCGAAAGAGAAAGTGTTTATTGCAATGTTTTAGATGATTTTATATGTATTGAAGTGAATTATCTGAGTGCGTTTTCTGTGTACGGCTGTATAGCATAAGAATACACGCTGACCGCGGTAAGCAATGTGATTTTCCGGTAAAACGTGCACACTTCTGATGCCAGTAAACAAATGTTTTTGCTGGGCAAGTCAAGTGGCTCTATTCACAGATGCACGTCATGCAACTGAACCATGCAATCAGCGTGTCTAAAGTCAGTACGGGCAATCACTGATGCACATAGTATCTGTGCAAAAGTATCTTGACCATCAGGTCAATGACAACTTTTCTAATCGAATACAGTCTCCATAATAACGTGAACAGCATGCGTGTGGTTGAATAGTTTAATGGGAAACAACAGTCACTTTTAAAAGCAATAAGAATGAAACGGAAGTGGAATGAACATAACGAAAACAGATATCATAAAACGTAGCATGCAGAATATAAACATTAAAGAATGACTGAGCTAGGCAGCGTATGGAAGCTGACTGTAACTGAGAACATTCTTTCAAGTTTCACAACTTGAAACGTAAAAATTTTGTCATACATTTTCATTGCCTTCTTAGTCCTGTGCACAAGCCGACGCTTCCATGATCAGCATACAGGCCAGCGCAGCCAACGTCGCCGTGTACTTTATGGAATGTTGTTGTAAGTACAGTTTTTAAAGTGTCCTAATGTAACGGATCTAATATATTGCCATTGTTTTTATCAAAATTTACATAATTACGCCACGTAATATAATAACAAGTAATTTTGTTTCCTAAAGGCTATCTGGTGTTGAAGTAGACCACCTCACACAGTTCTATAAAACGTTTGAAATATCCCTGTGAAAAGAAATCTTCCTTTCTCATTTTAATTAAAACTATGTAATCTCCTTATATTTGTACACTATCCTATTCGTGAATACAATGATTACATATATTATGGCTGATTTGTTCTTATTGTATTACCCAGTTTGCTTATCGAATGCAAGTTCAAAAAATCCGACGAAACAGTTAGAGTGAAGAATTTCCGAGTGTATCCTAAACGAACGCAGCTCTCAGATTTTATGCCAGTGAGGAGAAAGCAGTAAACAATAGCCAATAGCGAAGCTGACATTATAAAAAAAACACTAGAATTAAGCATAAAATAGGTTGTACATTAGTTCACTGATTTGTGGCGTGAGACATGTTGCAGGTGAATTATTGAACACGCTTTTTTGTTCTAATATAAACATGCTAGAATTAATAACCAAAAGATTTAATGAGATCCTAATATCAGTCCCCCTGTGAATGGCTGAGCAAAGCGAACTCTAAAACGTCGCTGAAGATTGACAATTAATGCCAAACTTAAAGCGTTCTCGTTTTAGGCGAACAAAAATAACTGAATTGGATCTATAAGGTCAGGAGAACAATGGACATTAGCCAAAAACAAGGTTCGCGTAATGGACTTTGTCAGACTGGTCTCTGTGCGACGGTAGGTGCATTTTTGGTGGGATTACATAACTTGTCCAAACTCACCAAAATTTAGGCACAGTTTGAACGATACACAAAATAAATGCAAGACTTGACAGTAGATCGAGATGTCGGTTAAACAGAAACATAAGTAACGATAAACGTTTTAGAGCTCTAGTGTCATCAGTTTCATCACGATCGAAATCAGTGATCGTCCTAATGGTATTTTGATAATTATAATGGTCGTTTTGTGTTTTTAACATAAAATATCATTGCGTAGACTACTTTCATGGTGTACTGGAAGTAACAAACGAAATTTTCTGTGTTACCCTAGTTTTAACCAAACGTACTGAGAGAAAAAACTAGCAAACACCAAAGCCTTATAAATAATGGTACATATGCTTTCTAGGCCGTCATCCGCCTTTCTAACACCACGCATTTTAGAACACGTTTGAAGAATATCAGTTCTTAGTTATTGCAGCAAAGAGCATCAGGAAAACATACATGGCAGATTTGAAGTTGTAAATTGGGGGAAGAACGTTAACATTAAGTTTCTAAGTGATCAGTGTGATTGGACGTCACAGATTTCGAGAAGGAATACAAAATCATCATTTTTGAGTGGATAGTTATTAAACCATCTCAATAAAAACCGCCCGAAAGTGTGCATTGTCACCCATGTTCTCTGCCCTATTGAGGGATAAAAATGGGTGATCTTGAAACAGTTTGAAATATTTCGAAGATTTTTTTTTACTGAGTTAGTTTCCCTCTTGCTGTCTTGCAAAACAGCAGTACCGCGAATCTACCCTTTACTGACATTTTTCTCTGTGAACTTTCTTCTAGAACGTGAAGCTTATATTGGAAAGTGCGTGTTAAAAGATGACCACTTTAACTCACGTGAACGTATAACACAAGAAACAGTTTAGTTCATTCGATTCAAGTGTCCGTCTCAGTTTTTTTCGATGGGAACTTGCACCTCATCTATTTCATCATTACATTGGAATTCAGATTCCGTAATTTGTGACTGGGAAGCAAGTCGTTATCAACATAACTGCTACCAACATATTCACCAGCATTGTCCGCAGATGGTTTTTATCTGCATGGGTTTTTGAAACCGGTAAACTCTCAAACTTTACATCCAGAACCAACGTACACACAATCTTGTTGACCTGTCCAAGGACACATTGTCAGTGGCTGATTAAATTTTGGAATTTGTGGGCTACATTTATTTATCGCGATTCAATGTTCGTACCAACTTGTTAACTACAAGAACTTTCATAGTGGTATTTTGCTTTGATTCAGACTAGTAATTTTATACATTCACTCAACGGAAAGACTGTGTTTTACAGTCTGTTAACCTTCGTGCAAAAAATGATCTTCCACTCTCTGAAGAGAGAACTACACAAGCAATCTGTAAATTAACCGATCAGTCGAGTGCATGCTGGCCAAATTTGGCAGCATTTTGCCAAACCGCCTTAGATATGATACAAACAAACAGCGGACAGTACACTTCGGCGTAGCGACAGTGTCTCACGCAGTCGCAGGCTGGTGACTAGATTGACTACATTAAACTGTAATAAGTTTATGTGAGTGATACGCCAGCTCGAGCTAACATCAAGCTAAGCGGTCATTGTAAGGATCGTGTGCCAGCTTAAGAACAATAGTTCGCTGTTGCCGGTTTATAAAAACAGACACATTCATGCATTAGTGGAATGAACGTACTTCCCATTCAATTGTGAAACAGCCTACATATTATCCTGATGGTGTTGGTCCACCAAATGCCATTCGGGAAGACTCCCTACGATTCACACAGCTGAAATACATTAAGTGGTTAGCATAACATTGTTTCAAGTCATCTGACCAACTGCTTTATGTACTGACATTTAAAATATCGCTTGTGGTTCGGAATAAAGTCATAGCTGTGTCCACAACTCTTGATCATCTATTTATACTGCGTCAAGTCTAGTGTTTCACGAGTTTGATTGCCACATACTTCACTAGCTTAATCCCGCTACACATGTGATTTACCTGTTGTATGTATATTATATATTCCAGAAGATGTCTGATGAACTTGACGGTTATCTCATAGTGTAAATTTGAGAAAACTGAAGAACTTCGTGACCACACTATCCGGAAAAAACAGGTAAAGACCATATTCAAAATACAGTTCGAACCAGAGTAACAAAAGATGTGCAGTCGGGGATTCGGTTTACTTTCCAGTTGAACACTACTCACGTTCGATCGCAGCGTTTGCATTCAGACAGACTTTCCAGCCAGCCTCTTTCGAAAAGAAGCACTAGACTCGAGTTTCGCTCTCATTAGAACTCGTCAGTAGTGCATATCCTTGCCACGGCCGGAATTTGAACTCTGGCCACGCTTTTCATGAGGCAGCCTTGTTGACCATTGTGCACTTCGCCTCACATTATCAAATCTGAACTCCCCATCACTTTTGCTTGTGAGCAATGAACAGGTTGTCCGATCGTCTGGAGAAGAGACACAGCAACTGTCCTATTAAGTCCAATCGATGTTCAACTTGAAAGAAGATGTGTCAAACGTAATTAAACGTAATCAACGTAGACCACCTTGTCTTCAACATAAATATCCGATTGTTCACCACAGATATTTTGAGCAACCCTCTAATCGTCTTCTTTAAGAGTTGTGTTGTAACTTGAATACTTGACGTGATACGTTCACTGATTACTAGGTATGCAGAAAATCCAATTTGCGTGCTTTTCGAAGCACAGGATTTGCTAAGGTCATCCCAATCGTGGCAAAATTTAATTGAGGGTAAATAACAGAACACTTGGAAACGGTTGCTGGCGTGCACTCATGTAGATCTAGCACATTGTAATTTACACCGTCAGAAGACTAATGTATAGATTGAACAACCTATGAGAGTGGACTACATGTATTGCCAGAACTGTGTAATGTAGGTTGCCTCTCGTGTACGTCGCGAGTGAGTAGAGTAGCAAAATTCTGGGACGATTCAAACATGACCACTGTTTGATAACGCGTCCGAATGTGACAGGAACTTACTGCAATTTTTTTTGCCACATGGCAAATCCCACTATTCAAGCTCAAGATTCACGGAATATTCCGTGCTTCGCGAGGGAAGTCCACCAGTAGATGGAAATATAACGTAATTAGTGTCTAGAGAGTACTTCTCTTTAGCGCGCTCGTAGTATTTGGCCTAATGTTGCCATCGTTTATGATAGTGGACTTTCCTGATGCGTGACTTTCCAAACGATGTTCATGTGAACAATTACAATCAGTGACAATATTTCTGGGATAAGGATGCCCACTCTTAATATCTTGTCACATTGCAGCTGGATTATGTAACTGAATCAATCAGAAATGACACACAGAGGGTGTTTGGGATGATAAGCCGTTCTGAAAAGGAACCCAATTAAATGTCTGACGGGTAGAGCCTCAGGAATTCGCACAGATGATACCACTGCTGAAGAATTGGAATTGACACGTACAATATTAATACAAAATGCCCTGGCCAACCTCCTACCCTACACGCCCGGATGGCTCCGAAGTTTCCATCACACGATAACCTTACGAAATGAACCATAAAATGAGAGGGTCCAAGATTGAGTGTGTGCGACAAGTAAACCAAAGTTCATGATGGTCATCTAGGTTACAGTACCATCCAGAATGAGTTTTCAAAATTTTGCATGCCACAGACGTGCATGATGTTGGACGAAAATTGGTCGCTCCTCTTTTGGGAATAGGTCTGATGCGTGACAACCATCACCAGTCCGCAGTTTAGTGCCATCTGAAACGTGGAGTCAACTACGCCTTACCATAAGATCATAACACATTTCAAGTTGGACGTCAACCAAGTTTGATCCCAGCTCTCACAATCGAGAACACGAACCAGATTCGAGTTTCGCTCTTGTTGAAATTTGTCAATAGTGCATATCCCTGCCGCAGTTGGGATTTGAAATTCACTCATGCCATCATGAGGCAACCGTGTTGGCCACTGTGACATTGACTTCAAGTTAGACCTGACCGGTTTATCATATCTGAACGTCCAACCACTTACGTTTGTGAACAATGATCAGGTTGCCCGATCGTCCAGATAGAGGATACTTACTACCTGTTAAGTCCAGTCGATAACCCCGTGATTAGGACTTCCGAGACAGTTTTACATCTCCGATTTCATTGAGTCTGCTAAGCAACAGTTTACACTACTGAAGAGTAACCGGGGTTGCGCTAATTTCAAGTTCAGCTAACCCACTGAAATGAACAAAGAATTACTAACTCCTGTCGAGACAACCAGACATTCTGATCAACACTCACAAACGAAACTAGTTGAGCGTGCAAACTACTTGATCGGGTCTACTTTAAGGTTAATGGTACAACAATCAGCATGCAGAGGTCACAAAGAAATATTCGTAATCCTTTGGAATTTATGGCCAAGCTCTTCGGCGTCAACATCCAAATTCTTGGCAGTCAGCTTCCTCAGGATTTGTCGGGTCTCGCCATAATTCCGTCATTTAGCGGTGTGTTGGTGTAAAAGGAATCCAAACGACTTAACTCGCATTCGATTGACATTGAAAAACTTTCCACTGATGAACAACCTTTTGGGTCTTCCCCGCCCTACGAAGTCTCTTGGAGCACAGTGAAGACCATTTGTCCACATGAATGAGTTTCCCAAATGCAGCAAATCTGGGTGTAGAAATTTAGGCAGCTAATCGACTAAACGTAATAGATAGGCGAGTCGTCGTCAGCAAACAGGCGTGAGCTGGACGAGGAGGTCATTTCTCTAAACCCATTCTAAGTGTCGGGTGAACTGCTGACGTTTACGACTGAAGAGTTTTTAGAGTTCCCTATTATAAACCGTAAGAGTGAACTTCATGGTAGAGTAGTCAGGACTACCAACTGAGGTGCGCCGGTGATTTGCGAACAACCGCGTGTTGTTAAGGGAGGTTAGACTGAGATATATACCCACATGCGCGGAGAAAATCGTAGTTGTGCAGGTCAACGGCAGTGGGGAAAAGTGATATCCAATTGGTTGAGGTCACAGAAAACAATAAAAAAGGACGTGTCATGATTTTCCAGAAGGGTTGCTGAGGAGGCTTCCATCGTACTTTCAGTCTCAATATCAGGGAGTGTATTACAAATAGTATGTTACAATTGGAAAAAGAAACCTCAGAAACCTAACTTGCATTCAACAATTAGGTAGCTTGCGTAAACAATCGAATGAGTAGAGCGAACTCGTACGTACGCTCTGTGCATCACTGATGCAAGTACGAACACCACTATCCTCCGTATCGCAGATGGCGATGTGCACTGTAGTAATTGATATGTTCACTTCTGACTCCTTCTTCGATGTCCCGATGCAACACTGCGACAATCACGAAATTAGATAATGCCGTCCGTCACGACAACCTACGTTTCAAGAGTGATGGACCAGTGCTCATGTTCAAGACCACATCTCGTTGAGACTGACCCTAGTAGTAAACAGTACGAAACCCGCTGTAAAGAAGCGTACGGTTAAGAACGGTCATTTGGGTAACTTCCAAAAATAACTTTCCAGTTTTGTTAGTTTGGCATTTGCCACACGTCGACCAAGAAATCTGGGTTTTCCCACTCTGCAGTACATTGAACGGTGACCATAGCAGAGAGCACTTGCACCATGTTCAATGAAACTGCAAATCGGCAAAGGTGATTCGGTCTTTCACAGTCCAATCCACACATGTTAACATACAGATTTCTAAAGCGTATTGTCGTGTATGGCCTGAAGAGAACCATACATAATGCTCCGCAAAACTGACTTCACACTCTAATGCGTGAGTGCGTAATCCGTAACACACCTATAGCGCGAAAATCTGATGATAGCAACGGCTAGGTTTTCCCAGACTGGCTAGATATACACTGATGCGTCTAGCGTCGCACACTGTGTGTAAGTGGACGAACCGGGTAGTCTGCTGTTAAAACGACAGGCGACATTAGACGTCGGATAAACAACTTTCTACAGTTTGGCTCTATGATCAGAATGATACCGGTGTTCCACTGCAATTCCGAAACAATGTGCGGAGTCAAAAATACGAGGGAACCCTACAATTTACTGAGGGCAAGATATTTTTTGGGCTTTTCAGTTTTGACTCATTAGCCATGTGACAAGTAACTTCCGTCATCCACACCTTCAGGCTGACCGCGTGCTCGGCTTCGGTAGGCTTTTCTGGGTCACCTAGAGCTGACACTGTCACGTATATTCGCGTCCACTGGCGTGCTACAACGCACTAACATCGCCCGGCATCACCAATAATTCCTGACGAAATTTGAACTCACAAACTTCCCGCAAACCAACGATTTTACGCGGTCCCAGGTCAACAAAATAATTCGAGCGATCAATTACGTTTGCGCAACTTCTGTTTTTGACCGGGAGCTGCATAAAACCTTTTGTTACAGCTCGTCAGCATTGTATTTCATTGTTGCTGATAGGATTTCAACTTCGAGATACGTTCTAACGTAGGAACCGCGTTGAGCAAGGTTCTCGAACAAACACGAGGATACGCAAGTGTATTTACTTTGGCGTTGACCCTTTGTTGAGGGCTGGTTGTTACTAGTGGTCTGATTTCTAAGGACAGTTGAGTTGGAGAATCTGGTCACAATAGGACGTGCCTTTAGCTATGAGCGCTGCCATCAAATCGACAAAAAAATCCTCAAACAGACTTTGAGACCAGTTTGAGGGATTTAATGCTGGAGAAGCACGATAGACGTCATACAACCTGCACTCTTGAATAGAGCATTTGAATACCAGGAACAAATTAGGCCTAACGGACAGCTCACCAAGTGGATTAGTGGTGCTTTCCTAACGCGCATGAGATAGAACAAATGGTAACTCTCACTCTATGCGTCAAGATTGGTAGCATACGATAGCCCCCTTCTAATAAGAAACAACCCACCAAACAGTATGGTGCTTACCGAGTAAACTATCACACACAACCTGAAGTACAATTTGTCCAGGCTGCAAACAGAACAGGTTGTGAAACATCAGTTTCACACAAACAAATGTCACTTCTCTGGGCGCAAATCAGTGGTGTGTTGCTGATATCGCCTTAACTTTACTATACTAAAATGCTTACAGTCTACATGTATGCCTTGTTTCCAATTCAGGGCAATCAGTAAGTACCGGTGCCAAGTCACCAGTTGACTGACGAGATGTCCGTATGAATCAAACAATAATATAAATTGAGAAACCATGTTCTGTTCGTAACAACAGCATTAAAGTGCTAGGAAGTGCATAAAATGCAATAATCCAACGAGAGAAGTGCACCGTACAAGCAGTCATATGGGAAAAAGAATCAACAGTAAAGCATGCTCTCTACTGTTGTCCTCTGTATCGCCGGTACATGGGTTCCGCTAGTCAGTTAATCCGGGAGAAACAACCTCAGAGGGGAAAACTGTCCACCGATGCAGAAAATGGTTCATCTGGAGAGAGACTAACACATATAGAGCAAGCAAAACCCATAATTCGGGTACTTTGCACACACACACACAAAGCAAACAAAACGGTAGCCGGCTTTTGAAGAGTGTGGTACACTTCAATCTAATTTGTAGCCTTAAACCATTATTTGATGGTATTCTTTCAGAAAAAAACAGCAACACGATTGGCATCCGCAAAGATCTTTCCTGATCCCATAAAGAATAGCGAGAATTAATGAGAGAGGGAATGTAACAAAAACTTGATATTTAAATGAATAATACTTCTGGGCTTCTCTAAAAAAAATAACCACGTGAGCAATCGGAACGCTACTCAATAGAAAGATTCTGTCAATTGCTGTAAAGCCAATGTACTGGTGGAACACAGCTTGATCCGAGTAACAGCTGCCACATCTTTCACGACCTTCAATGAAAAGAAGAGAACAGGAGTGAAAGCGAGTACCAAAGGCAACACTAGTGCATCACTCAGCTCTCAAAAGTTTGGCATATTTGCAAAAGTATTCTGACATCTCGGAAGAGTGAAAGATAAGAGAAAACTATTACTGTCAGAAACGCATACCATAACTAATAAACAAAAGCAGCCCAAAAATTGGATTTGAAAAGTGGAACAAACGGACGGGAATTGAGATATGCAAAAATCGAATTCACAACGTAGGAAGCGTATAATCTAAGGACGATGAGAACAGTGAAAATTTAGTATCCGTTTGGTAACAAAGTATGGCAATTCCAGTAAAGACGCACATAATATTTCAATCTAAGGATCAAAACCGGGCAAAAAGGATTGTAAGATTTATATTTTTATTGTTAGTCTGTTTTGTACTGAAACAAACAACTGTCTCCAATTTTCCTGCATGAACAGATTGAATTATTAGGGTTGTTCGGGCTATCAGGGGCTATTTCTTCATTTCACCGAAGTTCACAGTGAAATGTGATCCGATCGACTACGCGTTACCGACCGATTCCGCGGAAGTGCAGAATCAACATCCTGTTTACATTAGCTAAGTGCTGATAGCCCTCTAACGGTCAGCTATTTAACGCTGCATAATGCTCTGCTTGAATAAATTTGTGAAGGGATCATCTGAAACATATGCATATTACTCAAGAATAACCAAAGACGGTCATGTAGGACCCACATTTTGACAGATTCTGAACAGAAAATAATAGTTCTTTTTTGCCTGCTTGAATAACAGTGAAAGAAGGGGCAGTACAGAGTGACAGTACACACACACAGCTTTTTAAAGGTACGATTAGCAAAACATCATATTAATGAGAATGCGAGCCACATATGATGTGAAAACCGGTCGGCTGCAAGGTCATCGTTTAGTTGGCATTCCTCAAATGCCTCCTGATATTTACAGACAGATGTTACGTAGCTAGAATATCCGCCTAACTCTGAGGAATACGCTGCACCGCCTCTTCATACCAACTATACCTATTTTCACCGCACTATCAAATATTCGTAAAAGTTTGATATTAAATTACACTCCATGTAACACTTCACAAACGATGGCTCTTTGCGTTGTATCAACTGATACCTTGCCTTTCCTATGAGAAGTGCTACCCGACTTGATCTGATGGTTCTATCATATTATTATATGAATTACGATTACGGAAACAGTAGTCATTGTCGAGTGTCACAGTCCCGTTCAAAAGCCTGTTACAGGGTATATAGTATATTCAATTAAAAAGTTAGGCAATTATGCTACTGGAGGTTTCCCACATTTGATGCTAAATTCCTCAGACCATACGTCAATGTAGGTTATAAGAACGCAGGTACCTAGTCGTCACTGTATTAACACCCACTGGCAAAAGTCTATGGCCGATCACGGATGGCTACGGACACGTGGACAATCAAACCTCGGTCGACCAATATTGGCGTGCGTTTACTAAGAAGTGCGCGAAAGGCCGAAGTGAAGCAGGATGAGCTGCAAATGTCCAACGAACGCTTTCTGATCAACGCATCACTCTTTTGCATTCCTTGCTAGGTTACTAAGAGAGTATGTCGTAACATCAGACGGAGAGTGTGCCACGTTGACCGGATTTTCAACATCTCACTAATTTATTAAATATGTAAGAGACAATCGAAAGAGGAAATCAAATCACAAACACGGTAAGAGGCAAGATTCGTAAAACTGACGTCAAGGTTCGTTCAACGGATTTCTTGTGTTCGTGCAAAAGATCCCGTAGTACTATAATCTTTGGATGATAAATCAAGGTAAACCACTTTGGACACATCATCTCTAATGTTTGGTCTTACAATTTGTTGCGCGTGACGTTCCACAAACCTCTCGAGAGACCCAATGGAAATGTGTTATCAATGTCAATTCTTCTTTCAACGGGTACACAGTTCTCGAGAAATCGATGAACGATCTACAAGAATCGCATCTGACAACTCATGCCCTGTTCATAGTAAGTGCATGTAAGCTGTGAAATCGGCAGAGGATTACAGAGGATTTACTGTCCACCCATCAGCGGCCACATTTTGGGTGATCAAAAAAAGAATCAGATTAACGTTGAAATAATGCAGATTTTGTTTTATTTTACAGTGACTGTCAACATCTTGCTTAATACTTTGTGACACTAAAGTAACCTCCTTCACTGAAAACAACGTGTAGTATTGCTCGATAATGTTCAAAAGCAAACAACAGCTGAAGAAGGAAATTCCAAAAATCACAGCCATCAAACTAGGGAAGCGTGGTTACCCTGTCGTTGTGAGAGATCAATGACATCAGTGAGCAGAACTCTGCCTGGATGCATACACTTAAGATCACACCCGTAGTTTACACGGAACTGAGGAAGAATGATCGCTCACACCTCGTGCAGAAAACTGTAAACGGACGTCGGAAACCATAATAACGATCAAATTAGATGTTCTTTTGGACCAAGACTTCCGTTTCGTTAACCCAAAAATGGACAATCCGAGTTCTTTCAAGCGCTGCGTATTCTGTTATCAAGCTGGGGGTATTCATCTGACGTTCAGAACATAAATTATGAAGGTATACTTGGATAAAAAATTGTCCACGCCTCACAATAACTAAAACATCTGCTCCCCATCATCCTTAGCTCATTCACTTCCCTGCATCCCAAGTACAACGTCGTCTCCCTAAACTCCGAGGCGCAAGGTCATCATCTCATCACTCAACCTGCATACAGCGAATGCCAAAGTCGGAACAGTTCCAACTTGACAGACTAGATAACATACTCCAATAACGTAGAGGATGCGGTGGACCAGCCTATCATTGTAGAAATTTACTAACGCCGGTCTGAAAGTCACTCAGTAACAATCTGAGATTCCCATATTCACATAATTAAACCCCCTCTCCGTTGTCCGTCGGTTGTTCAATTTCCTGTCACCGTCCACTCATGTCGTTAAATCGCCCTACAGAGTGGGTTAGCGAAAACCCCGAGAAACATCCACCTGAGACGTAATGCACAGTGTCGCCTGTGGTGGAGTCGTCAGGTCTCACATATCAAAACCAATTGGAAATGTAGGCATCTTACTAACACGGAAAGACTCTGAGTTGAAACTGTGCGGGAAAATGACGTTTCATGTTCCGATGAGATGGAAAGTTAGGGCAAGCACAGAACCACCGTTTGAGAGTGAAAACGGTGAAACTGCCATATGTAAACATTGTAACGGCAGAAGAATGTGAATCGCAAGGAAAGATTATGAGTGCAGATCAAACTAATACGTTAACAGCTGTAACTTCTCAGAGTAAGTGATACAAGTGTTGATATCCCAGACATTATCAACGTAAGGTGCGTGAGGTAAGTTGTAAACCATGCAGAAACAGGGTAGGTAGAAGTTATGAGGGATAAAGAAAACGCGTACAAATATCAGAAAAACATACCAAAAGTCTTCAAAAGCTGGGAATTGTGTTGGTACTTTTACAAAATACACAGTTTTCTCCTAGAACCAAGAAAACCCAAGTTAGTTCTTTGTGCAACAATATGTTGTGACATGTTGTAATATGTCGTCAGTTCTGCGATAGCGCGAGACTTTCTGCATAGCCGATTCACTGCTTCCCGTAGCCTCCGATAAACTCGCAAAGTAGCGACAAGTAAGGAAATGATATAACGAAAGTCAAAAGGAAAGTGTCCTGTCACTTTCATCTTACTCATCGGTAACTCGGTTGTTCGGTCACAACTGCACACTGGTTGCTTGAATTTAGACATGAAAATTCCGGAAAATAAACCCACTTAAACAATTAAGAACTGGACGAAGAAAGCAGTTGAAGAGAATAGACAGACATAGCCAAACAAGCTGGATGGAATTATACATTTGTACGGTGTGGTGTGCCCGATACATACGAATAAAGGAAAAACCAACGGCGACAAAGTGGAAAACTTACGCGTCGCAAAGTAGTTTCTGCGTCCGAAAGCGTCGATCTATCGTGGGCAGGATATGTCTGTGAGGAAAAAAGTAGTTGAATTTCACCATAAAAAGCGGTCGGTTTCCTTTAAAAGGCAGAATTGATCAAATAAACGAGCTGTCATAGTATAAAGATTAGGCTTAGCAAATTCGAATAGGGATGTCTGAAATAGTATACAGTCAATGTATTACAACACTGAGGACTGCAACATGATAAAGACATCTTCCTTACAGCTGAAAAACAGGACAGAAATAGGCAACCGGGACGTCCAGTTCGGGAGATTAAGACTGAACGTTTTGACTATTCATGGGACGTCGGGAATTATAAAACTTACTGGTGTAAAAACCTCGTGAGAACTTCTCAGCGTCGCGGATTAAGTGGATAAATTTAGATGATTTCCAGCAACCTCAGGATTTACACCCTCTCACAAAGACAATGCACTCAAAAGGTTACCCAGTAGATAATGTGTGCGGAGGATTTCCAGCTGTTCTGGACCTAAACAGATAGTCCCAAACATCTATAAGCACATTCTCAGTAAGTACAAAGTGGAATGGTTTACAGCGTAGTTCGTACTGAACATCCGGTGCTACCGGTCCTACCAAGAAGTTCTCCAGTGATTTTTAATTTGGAGAGTAAGTTCTGATAACAGTAAAACGGAATTCGTATGTTCATTCTGACTTATATGTTATTAATCAGTTTACTGGCAACTGCAATAACACTTACAATAACGGAAGAAATCAGGGTCTAAGTCATCGAATAGCGGAAAACTTCACCAAACAAGCGGTGGTCAGCAACTCGTGCAGGTAATCAAGTAAATTAAAGAAAAGGAGGAGCGGTCGAACAAGGTCCAGCGGAACGTCAAGATTGCATGAATAAACATTATTCTCAAACTCGATATAAAATAAGCCAACATGCTACAAATTACCTACACCCACTTCTGATCACAACCTTCGCAGTCAGACGAGCTGTTCGGCTAGCCCATTTCTAAAGGAAGCACTAGACTCCAGTTTCTCTCTCATTAGAGTTCATCAGTGATGCATACGCTTGTTCAGACCTTAACTTGCACTTCGGCCCTCGTGTTCGCAAGGCCAGCGTAGTAGCCACAACGCCTGTAACCCCATGATGAGCATAATGGAACAGTCATATCCAGACGCTCAATAATATGTAGACGTACACGCGCTGATCACTCTAGGACCATAAACTGTTTCAGCGAATTTATCAAATTTTAAAAATAACTTAGGTAACACACTTTACAACAAGAAGTCACATGTATGAAAGTAAAACCGGATAACCGTCTTATGGACAGAAAGTTAACCTGACGTAAAAACTGACAATTCATTGAACCAGAAGATCTCAAATGCAGTTAGTACCTTCCCTCAGAATGAATACCTCAAGGGAATGTGAAAGTCAGTGGCAGTAGAGAGGCGAATTTAGTGGGATTAGACCACCAATTTGTCCGTATACTAATTTCAGTTCAAGTGTGTGAGTGGTGCACCCGGAAAAGGGTAGCGAGTGAGTTGTGTTTACGTAACACCTTACTGTTTTACCACGAAATCCGCACCCGTTTGTTGCTTAACTGTTACCTACTTTAACGGTCGTGTGATACCAAAGAACTTCGGGACGTAGTTCCTGGAAGTGACTGTATAAGCAATGTTTCTTGAAAAGGTAGCTAATCGGTTTTGTGAAGAATGTGCAAAAGGGTCCACTTCTGCTGAGCGAACATTGTGGCCCCGTACACACTGACGTTCGAGGTCATCAGACCTCGGGATGAAAGTGGTGTAGAAAAGCTTGTGATGAAAGATCGTCCGAACGACATACAGTGAACAGATTGCTGCATAGCAGACGCTCACGTGAGGTGGCGACGAGCTAATCTGGCATGACACCGATCTAGTAAGGGCAGACCAAAGTAACGTTCGATGAATAAACCAGGTGGTAATCTAAAAATATACACATATGTTTGTTTGGTTCCTTATCACAACTAATCAATACATACAATTTGGCCACATCTCAGAGTTACTTACGAAAAGAATTAAGCGAGGAAGAAGCAACCTCTCAGTAGGCAGGCAGAGAATTCTCCCAGTATGAAAACCACTTCACCGTCTAGGTGTAGCTTGAAAGTGGCAAACCCCAGGAACAGCCTGTTGTCAACTATCGCATCGGAAATTCGCGCACGGAGAACCATTTCAGAAAAATTCAACGCTGACCACTTGTAAAATGCTTCGAAATCTTGACGTTCAGTATACATACAGTGCATAAAAAGCCACAAGGGATGGCAAACTTACCACAGCACAGGGAGAAAAAAAGTGGTGCGCAGGATAAAGGGGGAAAAACATGGGGATAAAGAAGTTACAGCGATGCGTATAAAGACTCGCAACACGAACACCAACAAATTCTGTTCTTCGCCATAACAGACAGCATCCTCAACTAAATGTGTTCATTGTCCCTCAGACACCAGCCAGGAGGTTGGGAACGTACTACTGAAGCAAGCTTCCCAGTGACTGACTTTAAATCCCGAACCCAAAACATGAGCTGATTACCGGGCTGTCGCTAACAGCCCAACTCACCACTTGCAAACAAGGGATGATATGGCAGGCAGTGAGTTGACATTCATAAGATGTGGTCAAGCCAATGAAGCTTAAGAAACAAGATTAGTACGTTTACGAGTCCAAAGAGTTTACCCGTCCCAGACACGTCAGCGAACTTCGTCACTGCTGACACGATGTTCCCGAAACATGCAGCTAATGTTTTGGTGACACCGACACTCGAAAACAGTTACTCTGTGAACATCCTCCGTGCGAATGAAACCAGTTTGAGAGCCGTACAGTGGGACCGCTCTAACGGTGGCAGTGAATAATCGGCCTTTCACATAAAGATTGAGATCATACCGGCACCACAAATGAAGTAAGTTGGTAAACGCCATCCGAGCCTTTGCTATCCGACTTGTGGTCTCAACAGGCATTCCAGCAGCGCTGATACAGCTCCCAAGGTAAATGAACTTCGTGAATGGTGTTTATCAACGTTTACAAAAAGGAGACCTAAAGTCTGACAACAACAGGGAGATCAGTCTAGTGTCTGTTGCGCCCAAGTTGCTTACTGGCCTCAATTTAAGTCAACTCACTAAGTCTAGGAAAAGTCATATACGCCAGGAAGAGGCAGGATTCTGATTCGGCCGAGGGTGTTTTGATCAAATTTTTACTTTGCGAAGGACAGTGTAACAACAGCACCTTTATAGACAGCCGACGATGAATTTTTTTCGACCAAAAGGCTGCTTTCGATTCGGTTGCTCGTAATGTTATCTGAATCTGTTTTCTTTGTAAGAAAGTATCAGGGAAATACGTGATCCTGTTGAGATCACTGTATGCTCACTCTGCATACAGGGTGAGGATTTATGGAAAACTGTCTCGGGCGTTCATCACTTGTAGTGGTGCTCGTTAAGAGTGTAAGTCTCTCCCTTCTTAATCAATTCTGTCATGTACGACATTCTGGAAAGTGCACCCAAGAAATCCAGTAAGCTTGGTGTTGAGCTTATTCATGGAGCTAGGTTCACCGACCTGGAGTATGCGGATGAATTTGTCTTACTTAGCCCCTCTGCCAAAGACATGCAGGCCATGTGGAACAAAGTGAGTGACCAGGCTGGTTTATGTGGAAGACGATTCACACCTTCAAATTGCATGGTGGTGCTTTAAGAATTGGGCATTCCCACTCCTACTTTATTCATTGCAGGTAGTCCACTCGAAATTGCGGACTTGCAATGTTGCTGATGAGATATCAGCGAGGGTAGCAAGGGTACGAATAGTCTTTGCCAGCCAGTATCACCCGTGGGGTCAAAAAGGCGTTCGGTTACCGTTGAAAGGAAGGCTATATAATACCTGTATGTGTTCTGATTTGCTCTACGGTTCGGAAACGTGGTCCATTCGTGGCAAAGATACAAGCAAACCTGCTGTGTTCGAGCATCACTGTCTCAGTCACTTAGCCCACATTAAGTGGACTGATCGCGTGAGTAACACAGCCGTTCGTTTGTGTATTTCAGAGCGCTCGGGATGCACGATCAATCGGTCAACTAATCACGTTGTACAGTGTGCGATGGTCGCTTCACGTATTCTACATACCAACTGATGGATAGTCGAAGCAGGCCTTATATACTGAGACTATTAACAGTTGGGTGAAATCACGTGGCGGCCAAGCAGCAACGTGGTCACGTAATATGAAGACCTTGACTATTTTATTGAGCAAAGCGGGTAGGTGTCACCTACCTGGCTGAGGCCATCGTGACCACCCAAACCGCCAGTCAGAAATGCCATCCGAGAATGTAATGCATCACAGTCAATGGAGTATATACATGCATACCATTTTTAGTTCTACCGCTTTGTCTTTTATTAATTTTCAACCTTGTTAGTAACATTTCCTCCTAGGGTGTTCCACGATAATGTTGAGATGAGTGGTGATTCGAGCCACGATGCGTACTGGTCAGGATGATGGCTCGTGTGATGATGACGATAATGGTGAAGACGGTGATGACGAACTACCCGACACTCTCCAGTGGTTCAACATTAAGGGCGAGGATAAGTGAAGAGCCCTTTCAATCTTGCAATAGCACTTTGAATTCAATAGGTGTAAAGGCCATATCAAATTGACGAACTGGAGCCTCCAATCTGGCTACGATGTACTGGGCTCCCTGTGTAGCGTCTTGTACCCTATTTTCTACTTCATATTTTTTTTATTGTTATTCATGCCTTTAGATCTTCTTCAACCTCACATGTACACATGATGTGTGAACGAGGTTAATCGATACATAGAGTAATCAATAATTTTCAAAAGTTACACTTCCGAGTTCCCGAGTTCTGCTTTTTGTTCGCGTTCAGGGTCGGTGGCGTACAAATCTTTGGAAGAGTTAGAATTCAGCGGAATCAACCGTTTAGTTCGGCAAATTTATTTACCTCTCGTTGGAAATATCTCGGTCGTGACATCGAGACTATCTGCGGGACACACGACAAGTAGTATCAGTGAGAATCCTCATTTGGTGTAGTGGAACACTAAACCAACGTGCCTCCACGAACTATTGTGAGTTATTTGTTTTCCTTTTTATCAGATTTCGACTTCCTACTTACACCCGAGTTTCCATATATTGTTTAGATTCACTACACCTGTGAGCTCTCACAGATTAGGGCGGGTATCTGCTTACTTTATCTCTGGAAGTCGAGTGCGTGGAAGCAGCTTCACACCACCATAGTTGCAGTTTGTCAGGCCACACTAGGATCTCGTTTAATGCTAAATTAATCAGGAAGGGGAAGGCCGGACAACATAGTTGCACCTCACTTGAGATGCTAAAAGTCGGCGACACATTGCCATAAGCCTTAATCCAGCCCGAAGACTGAGAGTGAATTATTTTCAGGATGTTCACAAACTTCTTAGGCACGCCCTTCCTGGATAGACAGTCCCGGAGCACAGCTCTCTCGATCGAGTCGAAGGTCCCTCTGATGTCCAAGAAGAGAATTGTTACCGTTAGCCTTCTATATGAATGGCAAAATTCAAGCATCTGACAAAGTGTAAAGATATGATCAACCTCAGTCAGGGAGAAACTCAGCTTGCTCCTCATAGGTATGTTCTTCGCGCATTTTGTTTAATCTACGAACTACAATGGCTGCGAGCAACTTCGACGTAGTATGAAACAGACTAATCCATCGGTGAGTTGCGCACGAAGTACGTGAGCCGTTTTTGAAAATGGGGACGATGTAAGCCAAACTCTAGTCATTTGGAACAGTTTCACTGATCCATAATCCATGGAGTAGAACCGTCAGTTTTTCAACTAAAGCTGGACTTCCATCTACAAAGAGAGCAGGAGGTAGTTCGTCTGGGCCGGGTGCTCTCGGACGTTTAGGAAACTTGATTTCCAGAGGGAATTCTCTTTCAGGGTACTAGAAACGGCAACAGACCAATGGGCAGAGACACACTCCGAAGGCGTAGTCAGTGGTGCGGAGAGCTAGTGGAATTGATGTTGAAAATGCACAGTCCAGCGTCCTAAGTGTCGCTTCAGGTTACGGATAGGCTCACCACTGACTTCTCCCATTACCTCGCTCACACATGCCTTCATGCTATCAGTTGTTCGGATGAAATGGAAAAGCTGTTGAGAGTTCCCGGCAGCAACGGCTTGTTTCATCTCGATCGCTCATTATGTCCATCAGGCCTCACTGCTGGATGGAATGTTCCAGAGGGTGTCGAAAAGTCTGTGATCGCGCAGAGACTTAGCGGTTGGTAGCTGAACACCGGACAGTACCACACTGCATGTCATATGTGCGACCAATGTGTTTCATTGCCGTCCGGTCGGTGAAGACCTAGATTAAAGGCAAGCGCAAACTGGTAAATGGAAAGTGCCTGTGTCCCTTCTAGTTTAGATACGTCAATTTGTGGTTGACAGCGACGTAGCCTTCCACTAAAGCACAAAGCGAACTTGGCACATACCGGTGTAGGATCGCAATCCACGCAAATGCTCCAGACTGAATTATAATGTTGGAAACAGTCAAACCACTGGTAACGGAGAAGCTATGAGGTCAACCTATGCGTACAGCTGACTCGGTGATGGAGGCCGCCCGGAGGTACACTGACGCCTACAACGTCGAACATTAGTACTGGCCAAAAATAGGCCGTTACCAGCATGAAGCTTCAACAAACTATTCACCGTTGCCTGTTCGAAGAGTACCACAAAAGCGCGGTTCACTTAAGCCACGCCCGTCAAAACTTATCCTGCCAAATTGAGCGTCCACTTTCTCCAGCTAGTACTACGATGTCCGTACGCCGCGCGATGCGTAGAAGGTTACTGAGCTGATGATAAAAATCTGCACTATAGTCTATGGGGGCACTCACCACCATAACAAACAGAAAGAGTTTGTGATGGGCGCCTCTCGAGTCTGACAGCGCAAAGCCGGCTGTTGACAACAATCTACTCAAGCCGCGCCTTCTCTGCATATGCCCTTAAAGCAACTCCAACACCGGCTTAGTGAACAGGTTGAGCCGCAGCGTCACCAGGTAAGCGCACGCTGTGCGGACATGGTGAAGCAGCTGACGGAGAGTGGAGATGTAAAATTGGGCTAGAAGCCTGAAGGCGTGTTTCAACAAGACAAGGGATATCGATGGCGAGGGTGTCCAAGGTATGCGCAAGGGCTGCCTGCTGACTTATTTGCCTAAGTGTACAAACAGTAAAGGTGGCAAGCTTAAATGGTGTTCGGGGGCGATTAGGAGTTTTTAATTCAGGCATGGGAACCTTGGTGTTTGACACTACCATTCTGGCTATGACTTCTGTCATGAGCGGCAAATGAGGTAAGTCTCCGGTGTGTGCGCGCAAACGGGATCGGGGTGACCAGCCATAGAGTTGTTTAAAAAAAAGATAGGGAAAGGTGACACATTGGTTTGGTAAGGTAAAATGTAATGCAGGATCAAAGATGACCGCCGACACCTCAGCTAAAACAAGATAACATCGATGGATATTGTAAGTTTATAAGTTCACAGTTGTGAGTGCAGAATGCTTCTCGGTTGCGCACTTGGAACCTTTGGTTCAAAAGAAACCTAACCCATAAGGCAGCGGAGCGAAACACTGAGTTCGCAGTCCATTGGAGGCTGGTGACCGGTACAGGTTTGGTTCATACGCCCTTCAGATAGGGTCCATCCATCCAGGATTGCTAGTGCACCATGCAGGATGTTACGTCAGAAGCAGCGCAACGCTCTTGGGGTTCACCAACGAAGACGGATCGGATGTAGTCCGTAACCAAATTGGTTCGAAAGCCCTTCAAATGGAGTCTAGGCATTCAACGTACCCGGCACACTTTACGTACTCGTTGGAGTTAGTGATCACTGAGGTGATTCGTACGATACCCTCCATCGTTGTTCATGGTTGACGAAGAATGATTTCAGTACGCTAGGAGGACAGGTTGTCCGGGAGCCCACGTGTTCCCGTTGAGGCATCTGGAACCTTTTTGTGGTGGAGTAACATAGCCATATCATAGTATCGTCAAAGAGCGTGTGGCATTTTATGAGGGACCCGGCTGCCGAGCATCAATCCATCAAGCTCTAATTGTACTACCGCACATCGTTCACAGAAGAAGTGTTTCCTGAGGAGTTTGAAAAGACGTCAAACTCATAGAAGAAAATAGACCCACAATTTAAATTCCTAAGTTGACTGCGAGAAGGATTGGTGGGGAGTAAACAAGTGGCCCGCTCACCTTGTCTACCGAAACGACAGCTTTCAAACATAGATTAACCTTGGTTAATGCCGCTGTATGCGTGTACGGTGGCTGGCTTCATGAATCAGGTATTTTCATCACTTCTCAGTGTCCATTGGAGTCCGTGATGCTTACGTTGCACGTTCACTAAATTAGCAGTAGCTGTATGATTATCGGATTACCTCAAGTCGAGGAAACCCACGACCAGTTCACGTTTAGTGTGTGTGGGGTCGGGTTACAACAGCTCGTCATTCGTGCTAGTTTGCATATTGCAACATAAATGCTTGATAACATGAGGCATAGCAAAGATAGAAATGAGTTTTGTACCGGACTAAAGGCGAATTGAGTAGATTCGCTGAAGTGTCCGTTGTATTTTGAACGGTAGTTGGTTCATATGATTCTAAACGACCACAATCGTGACTGACCCTCAGATTCCAGAAAACTGAATCTGCTGTGAACGAAATAGCAATACAGTGGCAAAATGGAGGGATAGTGATGGTTGCAACAATACAGGCTGAGCAATAAAAGTGTGGTCTATATAAAGGGTAGGGAAGTGGCTTTTCAACATCATATGCATTTTATGGAATTATGAAAGAATTGGTTCCCTCGAGCAGTTTGAACAAAGCAGATAGAACATGAAAACTGGTAGATGCAAGCATTTCGTATTGACTCATCAGTACCAAACTTACAATAACATGGGTGGGCTTTATTTAAAACAATCGATTTGAGGGGTGGAAAATCAATAAGCGAGTTAGGATAAGACATCAAGTCCAGGGAAGGGTCAGGTTCACGAACAGTTGTTTCTGAACACAGAGAGCTGGTTTGAGTCGATTAATTGCAACTGCTTCAGCGAACCGTAAGAATCTCGGATTGGAATGGCGCAACAGGATTTTGAATGCACAAGATGGATCGGTAGCATGACCGGTGGTCAAGACGTGTCTAGCGACTGAGGAAACTGGCTGTTTATGCGTTTCAGAAACATTACCATTCTCCGGTAACGCGGACTTCTGTACCCATTTAGGTAAATGTTCCTTCATTCTGGAGATCAAGCATCTCTCGGTTCTAACTTACTGCAGTTTCGTGTACATAGCAGGGAAACATTAGCCTCAATCACAGATCTGTTGGTGTCAATGACAACCTTGAACGACAGTGAGAATGAAGGTCACGCTCTCAACAGTAGATGCACACACTGTAGATAAATCGAATGGGAGCAATGCTGAACACACAAAATGCTAGAGAGAGAGAAGTGTCCAATGCATTTGTGTGTTATGGTTATGGGCAACACTTAAATCCTTACCAATGAACCTCGGCGTTTCAACAGTAGGGTTAGACAAAATGTGCAAAACGAAATACGTAAGACGGGCAAAATACTCACCAGCAGAGTGGGAAAACGTGGGGGTAGTGATCGAATGGAAGGAGTGGTTTGTGCCGGTTGAAGTTCAACTAAACCAGGCGACAAACAAGGCTCACATTCGTCCGCGGGAGTGGAGAATGAGCTAGAGAGTGAAGGCCAACCGTTAGAAAAGCTTGCTAGCAAGCCGGATCTGGGCGACTGGGTCCAGCTAGGCACAGCTTTTCGTATGAAGCGTGCACGTTTCCACCGGCAACAACGCGAACGAACGCTGTCTCGAATGCGATGTAACAAAGAGTGTACCAAATGACTCAGCGAAACCTTTCAAAAAAGACGAATTCAAACACAGGTCAAATGAAATAACTGTAGGAAGACAAATGGGAAAGGGTGAACAAGCTGGGAAAGTCTAAGCAACAAATATGCAAACGAAAACACCCAGGGATGTCGAGCTCACGTTTTCTAAGTGCACACTGTTAAAAACGGGACTGTCTCACATAAGGTAAGTTAAGTAGGTGCCATTTGGGCAGATGAGATTAGCGACTGTCATGCTTTCCAGACTTCTAATATACAAATACAACCAGTATAATCCACAGAAGTCCACTGACCATACGAGAACCATGGATAAGGAATGCATCCGATTGATCGCTGAGATTATTCTTGATGTTTGGCAGAACTCCTACGGTCAACCCACACTAATACATATAAAAATAACTCACCACGCACGCAAACATGCTTAAAGATGCACACGGAATCCACGTTCGGTCAGACTACAGTATGTGTGCGGTCTGATGCCGATGGCCATCAGTATTGGCAATCCGTTGACATGTAGTGGGTAGAAATCTTTTGAAATTACATGTAAGGTATTAAAGATGGACAACGACCGCAGGATAGGGGGGCACACAATTGGAGAAACACGGTAACTTCAAAAATTTGGGATGTGCTTTGTAGCTGCAATGACAGTGATTTTGTTTCGAAATTTACCAATGAGACTGTGGAAGTTATTCAGGAGCAGTATTCACACCAAAGGTGGGAGTCAAGTAGGTGAACTAGAGCCCGAATTGCTCGGAGACGATAGGATCCATCAGTTTGTCACAGTCTGAATAAAAACTTGCATGAAATGTGGTCGCTAGAAGTAAAAAGGGTCAGATATATAAAAATATTTGAATTTAACAGCACGCTTTTGAAAGCACCAGCGTTTTAAGTTAATGGCGGTTTTCTGGTTCTCAACTCGTCATTTTCTGCCAGCCTTATGGTGACAGTCTTCAATTCGCCAAATACACCGGTCCGTATCTGACTACTTAGGCAAACGAAAAACCCCATGATAAGTAAACCAAACTAACGGGCTAAAACAACAGGTGCCTAGGTCTTGTATAGTATTGGTATATAAGTATATATATATATATTTAAACAAAACGTACGCGCCTGTGTATATACATATGTTTAGAATCCAAACGCACTGTTCCTATGTGCCCTAACCTTAATACGTTGGGCTATAATAACTTGGAGCTAACATTGACTTAACTCGCAACAGACAACTGGAACGAACAGAATGGGGAAGGCTACGAAGTCATTGCGATCTGAGAAACGCTAGCAACGTATACAGGATACCATAATTACACAACCAGAACGCAAGAGTGAATCGGCGGAACTAGTAGGAGATGAAATGTAGATCATGTTCACCTCTTAACCTGAGAACATGGTGGCACGATTGAGCTTCTGTTGCAGACCTCCTTGAAGACAATAAGTAACTGGGTTTACAAGTGTGAGTAACAACGTTATTCGCACCAATCGCCCCCAAAGTAAAGAAACGAGATGATAGCCATGAAGAAACCTCACAGAGGTCGACTGGTTCTCACTCACAACCGCGTTTTTTGCCTCTACAAGACGTAGGCCTCTTGCTGTCTCTTTTTCCTTAATATTTGTTACCATTCGTAACTCAGATTGTAACAGCGGGGAATGGCCACGTTTTGTTCCCGAGCAAGTAATATCACCAACCCACGTACAAGAGTCAGCCAAACAGTCACCAAGCCATGTTTCAAGTGCAAACACAAATCACACTCTCATTCACCTTCATTGTACTCCTTATGACATTTTTCCATTTAACAAACGTCCACGTAAGGAATGAACACTGCAAACAGATGAAGACCAACAATTCTGTCGCAGACAAAACTGAACCAACGTCTGTTAGCTGGTAATCAAAGGTTGACTACCATGAACACAGGAAGGTGCGACAAGATTTATATATACGTTGTCTCACCATTTAAATCTACAACAGCCAATTACTCTTACTGTACAGCATTGTAACCTTTATTCACGTAACAATTTGTGTTTACTGGTAGCGTGAGAACCCGAAAGTGGACCACTTAGCACTCTTTTCCGATTAGGCATTACGACTCCGAAAAGCCTACCAATGAACTACACGACGACCGATGATGCTACACAGACTTCCCCGGATGACTTCCGTTCTCCCTCCGCCGAGATTAGGCTGGATGAAGAGTACATGGATGGAACAGCGCCAGTCACTTGTGATGACGTGCGCGAACAGGGGTCTTTTGGTTTCAGCCATGACACCAGGCTGATCCAGAGAACGGATGTAATAACTACATCAACCCCGTCCCAGTATTCTCTTTTGTTCCTTCGCAGACATGGCTCTCCTCATGGTACTGCACGGCCTCATCGTCAGCCGTAACTAGTGATGATAGTACAAACGACAACGACAAATCGGCGTTGAAATGTACCGGCGGATACCACTGTTTGGTATACACGGACAGCATCAATCGAAATCATATGAAGTAACCATAGTTACAAGCAGAAAAATGCTTACACGAGAAAGCCTCGAATGGCGGCTGGGAGACGACACACTCACAATGTAACAGTCTGATTCCTTTGAACGGTCCACAAGCCGTTTTGAGCCTGTGCCGGATGCAGCGGGATCAGCAGACATGAAAACTTTGCAAAGCCGTTGCACGAGGGAGCCGGCTGAACCGGAGAAAAACTGATTGGGAAGTGAGTAGATTTTGCAGATAACAAAGAATGCATGTCAACAGAAATTGCGGGAGCATTTGAAATCCAAAATCATGAAAAACGTAGAAGTGACGGAAAACTCAACTTCTGCTTACACTTTGAAACAAACCAGAATTATGTTGCCCGGGGGGGAGAACATGGTTAAGACGGACGTCTAATCACTGTTTGCTGCCGTACTGAAACAAGAGTCCATCGGTATTACCTAAACAAATTAGCCTTAGTTCAGAATTCGAAAACTGTTATTGCCACGGTACACTTCACCCCTACTATGTAGGAGAACAATACTTGCAAGGTGGAGCCTATTCTCCGACTGATTACTTCGTGGTATACGCGGAGCAGTAATTACAACACCGTAAACTAATACTACTATGCGCACTGAGGAATCAAAATAACAGTTCGAGTAGCACTACGACAAATGCCCAAGATTAGACCCACTTTGGGACGCGATCTTATGGGATGTTGCACTGTTTAAACTACAATCATTCCTGCCACGATACACTGTCAAGTTCGACCAACCAAAACAATGCGCAAACCCGGTAATAAGTGAACAATAACGGAACGATTAACGGAACGTGAACCAAGCTTTGGTTGAAATATCTCCAATAAACAGAGGCCTTGATGCGCACTACGCTCCACTGGTCGCTTGTTGTGATTTTCTCACTATCAATTTGTTTGATGATGGCTCCTAGATTAGATTTGAGAAACGATAACAAATACCCTCTACTCGGTGTTTGTCTTTCACACCTTATCCTTTGTCTATGAATACATACGAAAATGACAGTCAGGCCAGAGAGGAGAATACAACATACAGCACAAATAGGCGATTAGCGAACGAAATGTTAACACTTAGCCACCGAAAATTGTGAGTAAAACGAGCACCACAAAGTGGGCATAATCAAATTCTATGACATCGTCTGTTTTCTTTTAAAACCTATAGACAATCAATAAAGGCCTAGTTCAGCGTCGTTCCTTACCCATATAAAATGGGCAATCGAATGGAAACGGATTGCATACTCTCCGGTATATATGCGATATCACCAGTGGGAAAGCCTACCGACAGCCAGTTTGCAGCGTACTTGTAGCCAATACCATGCTAATGTTAGAACTCGGTTCCATAAAATATAAGGTCTCAATCAAGTTTTATCTGACCACTGTAGACCGCCTATGTTCCATCAACTCGGCTAATTATTAAGCGAATTGATGGCGAAAACGGACAGACGGAGGCACTGAGTTTATGCGTACCGAGTAGTTCAAACATCCGTGCCATCAGCTGGTTGTTAGAGGCCAGACAACAGTTTGATCAGTCAAACTTTCTTGGGGTGACTGGGCTTTTTGATGTGACTCGATAAAGTAGGACACCTGTGGTGGTCAGACATTGTCAGGTTGCTTAATCCTAGAATAGGACAGTCGGGGTAATGGGGCCGGAAGTTTGCATTCATAGGACTGACAGTCCGCAACATTGCCACTGAGTAACCGCCAAAAATTGACAAACAGCATACGTCGACAACGAGGATTGAACCGATCGACAATGTATGCTGTTGGTACAGTCGGTGCAAATTAATGTAACGGCTCAAAATGCCTCGTCTGATGGGAAATTAATCAACCCCGCGGTTTACACGTAATTTCTTCAGCCTATGTACTGGCTCTTTCGTTAGTAGACACGGTTGGCTGAAACGAGTTTAGTAGTGAACGTGTATAAGATGCCGCCACCAGGATATGAAAACAGGTTGTTCGATGAAATGGTTCACAACAAATGCGTTTTCACACTGATCAGACGGTTTTTCTGTGGTGAAATACTGAATTTCAATCAGGTTAGAAACATTTTAGAATCCTGTTGCCAGGACTGTTTTGATGTGTCAAAAGCGTTTGAAGAAACGAACATTTTCTCTGCTTCCTGATTAATTCAACTGATTAAACCAAGCTAATTACAAAATTGTTAGCAGCAACACGACCAACAACCAATGGCTGGTAAGATGCAGGCAACCTCTACCCCCGCATTGTTTGCAAAAACAAGGTTAAATATCATTTGGTGGAAAGGGCGCATTTGATAATCAAATTTAGGAAAGCCAGTCATAGTAAGCCTTTCCGGTGGACTACATATCTGTAATGATTTCAAACTACTACAAAACAGTACTTTCCCCTGATAAATTTTAGAAACCTAATCATTCACATGCGTAATACAATTAAAAATTTTGTACCCCCAGTGTTTACATGACCACCTACATCGACTGCAAACCGGGCAGCTATTTGTCTGTGGTTTATATTGACCAGCAAAGAGTATTAAGAACCAGTTTCGTCGTACCATCACATTTACAACGGTGTCTCATATCCATACAGGTTCCGCATCCAAAGGATGCTCGAATAAACTATGTGTAACAGATGCATTTTGGTCTAACGGCCTTAAATCAAGACCAACAATCCATACCTCCATTGGATACATTAAGAGAAGGGGATAATGAAAAGAAGACGTGAACCAACTTTGTAAAAAGAGGAAATTCCGGAGTGCTCAACAGATCTTGCATCCTTCAGCGATGTTACAGAAGGCTCGGCTGTCACACAAGATTGAAACAGGGGTTCGTCAACGTCTGAAAAAGAAGTTAGTTGTACTGCCGGGAAACACCGAAAGTAAAAACGGACACAAAAGATACGAGTCGGTATTCATAACATGTGACAAAAAATTGTTGAGCACGAGAAGTGCGTATTAGCCAACACAGTTATTCGTGGGCTAAAATAGTCCGATAGTCAATTAGGAAGCAAATCAAATAGCCTGTCGGCGGATGCCGGAGACAGTTATGTTAACGCTTAAACTAAAAATGTAGCCACCCTGTAAAAATGCGTTTTCGGATCAGAAACGAGACCTATTCATGAAGAGGAGTCGATATAAAAAGTGATCCCTTGGTATAGAATTTATGAAACTTACAGGAGGCTGAAAATTCTGGGAAAGTCGACCTGAGACTGTGGTAAAACTAGTCGGCAGTCAAATTCTAATTGATTCATCTGATGCGCGTAGATCCTATGATGTGCGGAGAACAGACTAGGGAAAAACTGAAGCAAAGTACTGGGATTTTAAAACATGGGTCTTATAGGCACATGCTCCGCTGGGCTGCCAATAGCGGGTAAAATCCCGAACTTAGGCTCACAACTAAGCGTCTAGTAGGTAGCTTTGTAGCCACTGACACCCACTTCGACAACTTGCATGTACACGAGTTTACATACTTTTGTGCATGAGGGTAGAACCTGACCGTCTCGCAGTTAGTGAAACTATTGGCCTTCAACCAACATACAACTTTAAAGTTTTCCGCTCTTGTTTCCGCATTCTTTTCACCGTCGGCAAAAGTGCACACCAATTCAACGTTCTCTCGTTTTGTCAATTACATGTGAACGGTGTAAACAGAAACGTTTTGGTATGTCATAGACGAGCGAATGTGTTTAACGTTATGCGCTAGCAGCCAACGCGACAGTGAAAGAGAACCCAGAATATGTGTGGAATACGTTGTCGTGTAAACTATCCACGCCCAAAAGAAAAAGCAAATTCAGTCTGATGCAACGAAGTCACGCGATAGGATGAGTAGTCTATGTGACAACGATGTCAAAAAATGGTTCGGTAAGGACTCATGTCAACCCAGTCATATGACCACACATTATTTTGAAAAACCATGGCAACCATGTGGGCAGTGTTACTCCGAAGATGCAAAATGTGGTTGCAGAATGTGGAGAACGTAGCATGTTTACCGTCGATGTTCGCGTTCAGTCGCACACGCTGGATACCACTGAAGCATAAGGAACGAAAAGGCGAGTACAGAGACCCAGTCAAACTCGATTCCTCCAACTAGAACAGTTGGTATGAGCATCTATGTTACTATTGAATGGATGCACAAAAATCATGCCGAGAAAAACCCAATGTTTCACGATCGTAGCCAAGTTTAACCAACTTCAACTGATTTCAAAAGACGTAAGTGAAATCAGAAGTGGGCTGAGGCACGAGAATGGGCCACATCAAAAATGGTTATCTGCACCACAGAAACGAACTACGAATTAGCTCAATAACAAACTACTTCCTGATTTAATGCCATCATGCTCATCAAAAACACGGAATCAGAATAGGATAAGCGAACTGCCCAGCTCGGGAACGAATAGTGCTGCCGTTAAGATCCTGTAGATCGTAAGAGGTCACTCCTTCAGCAAAGTATGAGCCTCGTCTTTCAGATCGTGTACGGAGGATGTCATTTAACTGTCGATGCCACAACGGACTGGTGCAAGGTAAAGTGAACGGATGGAAGTTGCCCAAGACGGCCGAAGCTGCAGTCATTTACAATCTTTGTGGCCTAAAAAGTTGTGAAAAATGGCGACTAATTGGTTTCATTGACGCTGTTTGATTGAACTATCTGTAAAACTCGGTCATTTGTTTGCAATACATGAACATCATGTAAATGATAGAAAGCGTTTACGCGTCGGAGATACTAGATGAGTTCCTGTCAGGGCCGTATGATAAACAGAAAAAGGATAGCCAATAACATCACGAAATACGAATATGAATGCATGTGAACAGCAAAAGTCCGAGCTCGACCAAGAAAGCAGGGAAAACGTGATTTCTCTGTATTAGCATTTAAACCAGGGACAAAATACAGGCGTGAAGTTTCAGCACTCATAGGTAAACTGATTTTGAGTCGAACGGTATAAATTTGACCGGTAAAGGGTCAGTTGATTAAACACTGACAATTTGAGAAAAATGCTATGAGAATGGTCCTATTCCATAGTGGCGCGAAAAACCAAAGCTCAAAAGTTATAAAACATTCCTCTACATCTGAGAAAAGTTTCGGCGAAAAGGGGATTTACCCTCAACAGCCCAGTACCTTCCCCGCTTACCTCTGATTTGAGGATTTTTTTCCTCACCGTTGTCCGTGAGCACTAAGACGGATAAAATTGGTGTATATAAAAGTGTAAACTTGTCATCGGAAAAAGTTTTCTTCAATGAAACAGCCGTGAGGTCTCACGGTTTGCAGGATTACACTACAGACTATGCACCGCTAACAAGGTAAACCGCTCGCGTCAATAGGGCAGAAGCGCTTTTGACCTATAACTGGGATGTAGTGAAGTTCTCCGTGTGCATCATGTGACATGTGTGATGTCTGTCAAAGCGATTAAGCCAGCTGACCACCGTTGACAGGCCCACACGGGCGGATTGTCAAATCACAGATAACGCGGCCCATTAGGTAACAACATACTGTGAGTCCGTTTACAACTGGCAGGGAACCGAATCAAACTGTCCACTGACAATTGCAGAAACCTACTTGCAGTTGGTAAGTCCAAGGTGACAGGACTTGATAACGGTGAAGCGTTGGCAATGAGTGAACCAGTCGGTGATATGTTTCGGTTCAGGGAGGGTCCAGCAAACAATGAACTTCCACTCCTTGTCGGACAGGATTCGATGGTGACAACCGAAACAGAAACCGCGTCGGTCGGCGTTTGGGATCCCTCCACAATACTGTTCAGGTCCAGTGGAGTTGAATCAGTAACACCGGCTATCGAGGGGGTACCCAGTGAAAAAGGAAAGAGAATGAAATTTTGTGGTGCTTATAAAGCTGTAACGGTTCACATTGGCAAACTGAAACTGCATCGTGGCTGATTTCGTTACTTCCAGATAAACTACATCCAAGAAGGCAAGCATTCTGTCACAAGCAAAGTCTTATTGAGCAGACTACTGGTAGTATGAATCTATCTCGTTACAATGAAAAGAAAATAAACGGTATACGACTGGATAACACTCAACTCAGTAGATACAGTGGACACAGCTTACCCTGACCTTGCAAACAAAAGCCTCAGGTAGCAACAGTGGAATGTTTTATGAAAGGCAAACTAAGAGACAGTGGCTCATATCCTCACTAGTCAGAGTTAGCAGAAACATGACAAAACAAATCAACGAAAGTATTAGGAGGAACTGGAAACCGGATTTTCCAGCTCAGAACATTCCCACGGCTTCCCTAGACGAAATTCGTGGTCACTGTGTATCTTGTATTCACTTCATGGCGTTCGGATAAACCTACCACAACAACCGAAGTCAAAAGAAGTCTACGCACGTGATAAAACAAAAGACATCTGTTGTATCATTCGTAGTTTTGCCAGCATGCCATGTAGACCGGAAGACCTGTGAACAGCACAGTCGGTAGATGTTTGTTAACCATATGGTATATCTAAATCCCTCCCTGTGGGACGCCAAGACGGACCTTCCAACAATCGTACCGGTCAGGAAGGCAAGCAAATATTGATAAGAATATAGGACAACAGAAAGCACAATGTGAAGTATGTACCATGGGAGCAGTCTGAACACACATTCATAAACGGCCATACGCCTCACCAAATGGCATCATGACTGATGTCGGCCTGCACTGTAACAGTGGCGACAAGCTTTCCAGAAAATAGAATCAAAAACCGGATAAGGATAAATGGGATATTATGGATACAAGCACGCGACCGACTGTGTCACGCCGTCATGTCGGGTAGCCTTTATTATCAGCGAGCTGATTTCACAATCAATCAGGTGACGAATACTAACTTCCACAAACGGATGCAGTATGGTTTCATAAGGCGTGATGATATCAGTGACGTCGTAACCACCATCATCGATAGACCACAAGCGACTGGAAATAAAAAAGACCAGCAGTAAAACTTGCTTTTTCAAGAGGCTGCACTATGTAGGTTTAAGTGTGCAACATCAACGTGCATACGCCTTGCAAACAAATAAATCAAGTAGAAAGTGAGGAGGAATTCACGGTTTCTACTGTCGTGTTTTGTTACTTGGGACTACTTAACAGGCAACCTGGCCAAACTAGGGTACAACTCACACCAGCGAGCCCAATTAACTATAGCCTATCCAATCATCTCAGATTGTGAGTCAGGGGAGCTAGAAGCCGAGAAACGAACACAAACTACGGCGAATAACCTGTCGACAACTGTCTCCAGTTTCTCAATGCCAAGTCATCAGCTACTTTCTCGCACCGTACGCCAGTCGACTGGGCGCATCGACGGATAGTGGTTAGCTTGGTAAAAGATCCGTTGGTATGCATGGCACATGATTCCATCGCCAAAAAAATGAAAAAACGAAACTGCACGACCTTCGCCATCGAATATCGGCTCCTTAGCCTTCCCGTTACTTACCGGTTGACCACACCTGATGTTTCCAATAGCTCCCATGAATTTACCAGAATTGAGGATAATTTGGTGAACAGTTTATTTCCGGTTAATAATTGTCCCGCTAGCGTCATAAAATGTTATGTAGTTGACACGTTAACGTTAACGAATAAATGGAAACAGTGTTCAGCACCTGATGTATATAACCTATCACAGGAATTGACGACCGAATATCTGAAGATGACCCAAGTTCTCGGTTCAAAGTGGCCACATTTCGAAGCTGTGCAGCAATACTTCTCTCGGTCGTGTGATGTGAACAACCCTTAAACACCAGACAGATAACCACTCTAACATCAAAGGTGTCCTGCTGGCATACTGAGCGCGTGGTGCAAAGATCACACTCATACACTGTGCATACTGTCACAACTAGACTTTTTCATATGGGATCTGTCAAGTAAAGGACATAATGGCATGAATCAAAACTTAAACAATCTCCAGTAAAACTGCGTGTAAAACTGCACACCCTCTGAACATCGGATGGCCCATTCAACTGCTTGAAAAGTACCCCATTAATTTATGGGGAGTTCACTGCTTTAAATGCGGTGTATGACAAAGCATACCACCTTTGGGCATAGATTTTTGAAAATTTCTGTATGTACCTAAAACATATTGACAATAGGTTTGCAATATGTAGGTGAAAAACTAACGCATTCTGTCTCTATGCTTACTGCTGTTCGGTACACCCTGTGACAATCTCAGGGCAGAAGACGGAGAGCAGTTTGCTTGGGTTGATTCAAACCCTGCTGGATCAGAAGGTGGACCGAAATCCGGAAATTGCAAAGTGCCATGAGACTCTTCAGAGTGGTGAATCGGAGTAAATTGTTTGCTCAGTAAGGCGACCGAAATACCAGAGTCGGCATAAATTGGCCGGACTTCACCACCATCGCCTCGCTGAGAAGAAACTGGAGTAAGGGGACTTAACTGATTAACGAAATCATCGGGTATCTGATTTCCCTCTGTTCTCACAGGATGTGATTCAACAGCGGTCTGCAAGAAAATGGAAACAGTAAGAACAATCACACATGAAAGTGAGACACACTTAGTGGGCGTACTACGAAATTAACAACGCACGAAAATGTACAGGTGATGTAAATCTTGGTGATTAATCTAATCGACCGCTTTATTTAAATTTATCAATTGCGGCCAAAGTTACGGCGGACATAAATCAGTCACTGGAGTTCGGGATTGCATTTCTGACGGAAACTGGTACCAGTGTGCATGGATTTGTTCCTTAATGACTACATGAACAGCTTACTTAGTTTAAAAACTCCGGATTCGCTCATAATGGCAGAAAGTACATCACGTGGACGGTCAGGGCAAAGTGAGTACAAAATCCAATAACAGTGTGAAACCCAGCAACAAGCGAAGAGCTTCGGCTGTAAGCAAATGACTAACCAGAATACGGCGAAACAATAAAAGACAAAACGATCAACACACTAATCAGAAGAGAGGAATGTAGAACTACTGTGAACAACACAATCAATCCTGGGGCCTTGGAGAAAGAGCTTCGCTTTAACAGAATTTTACGAAAGAAACGGCACCTTTACTCACAACATGCAGTGGAAAACAGAGCACTTTCTAATCGTAAACACGTGAGCATGTTAACTACCATGAATATAGCGGGCTTTCAACTGTCCGAGTAAGGAATGTAACAAAAGCGGAAGAAAGCACAGTCACATCACAAGAACTGGCTATTGGAAAAGTGAACTGGCCTGTGTAACGGAGGGCGAAGTGACGGCAAATATGCCCGGAAGTGCGTGATCCGGCAATAAAGGCGACCCGTCGCACGATGATTCACAAACACGTATCACAGTCGAATGAGATGATTGTGCATTTGATGACGGAGAAGGTCTGCGAAATAAAAAGAGAAACACATGAAGAATTACACGCACATAAAGCGTCAAATCAGGAACACAGCGAAATCAATCATCTCATACTGACAACGCTAGTCTCATTCGTACTCGTCACATTAATTTACTTCGAGCAAACATTTGCCCTATCTCTTCTGAAAATCTTTAACCTTTCTTTTTTCTGGAGATAGCTAGTAGTGAGAATGCTAGTATATGAGTTGCTCCAAACGTTGTCATTTGTTTTGATTCCAAGAATGAAAGCGGTGGTTTCACTTCTCTGCCAAACATGGTCTTTCTTGCGAGCGTATCAACCCATCGAAGACCAAGTTCTGGTGTGTTTCCTCGACTTTATTTGCCTTTAAACCGGTGCTTTTCAAGGTGAGTAAATTAATGCTTGTAGGGCAATGAACAGATCCAGTCCGTACTTTGGATATTCCCGTCACTGATGTGCACTGCCGTTCGGAAGACTGTCATTCTACAGTCTGATGGATGTTCTCGTCTACTTCTGACGCAATGTTGCACTTGTATTACTTCAAGAACTTTCAAACACGGGCATCTGACCAGGTGTATGTCGGAGTAATCTCATACGACAGGCCCTACGCCTCAATCGGATCGGACTTCAATGAACCATCGGCTTCGCACAATGAGATTAGAGGGTCTATGTAGATTGAACAATCCACAATATTATTAGGCAGATCAGTTTTAATCTGACTACACGTTGCTTTGTGCCGAAGTGTGCAGGAGTTTCGGTGGATGCTTACGAAGCACACTGATAAGCCTAGAAATAAGGAAGCATTTCTATCCAACTGCATCCACCAGCTATCGACGGAGCTTACCAGTAAGGTACCCAATGGGTAGAGCACGACATTGAACGCACTTACACGAAACTATTCATCCAACTATTTTCAACTGTTATGAATCGGTTCACTGTTGTGAATCATCACGCTGACACGCACTTACCCAAAAACTGACCAGCGTCCCCTAACGCCTCACTTTGAAGTAAGAAGACTACGAAATGATTGTGAAATCGGGAAACCACGAGATGCAGCTGAGCTTAAAGATGCTGTACCCAGAAGCAACTGCATCTTATCCAGATCACCGATACAAAACGGACCCGTGCTAGTGCAGAATCTGCTGGGCAAAGGATCTACCAATCTGTACCAAAAAACTCAGAGACGCATGGAAGGCACACCAAAGGAACATTGAGTGAGTTACAAACAGGGTCATCGGATATACAGAGGTCAGTATCTCCATTCTGCTTTCTTGTATAAATTAGCTGAGGTTCACCATCCAGTCCTTAGACCTGTGTCAGCTTGGCATTGTAAAGTAGATTTAAAAACCAATTCCTCCAATTCATTTATTTAATTGAAAAAAGGGGTACAAACTGAGTAGTGAGCGATTTATTGTGACGTTTCAAATCCACACTAGGATCCGTTATCAAACAAATAAATGTGTCGGAATATATATATATATATATATATATATATATATATATGTAATGTCAGAAAAATGGTGTAACGAACAAGCTCGTTTTCGGTTATTCATCAGGTCAAACAGATAACAGTTATATGAAACAGAGTTGTCAGGGCAAAGGGAACAAAATGTTATGTATTTGGCCTGATGATGAATAACCGGAAACGAGCTTGTTCGCTACACCATTTTTCTGACGAGTACGTTGAGGATTTTTAACCATATATATATATATATATCTTAAAATGCGTGGAGGGCAGAAGATTATACATAAGCACATATACTGATGTCGAATGTGGTTCTACAAATGCAATAATGAACTATTTAAATGGATAGTCACGACCAGGTTTACAAACGCACTTAACGGTGCACCGGAAACGTCGTAAATCGCCCAGTTAATTCGGACAATAAGATGAGTAGGTCATTACTGTCAATCATATAAGCAAATATGGTATACTGCGGTAGGAAACGCAATACAAGTAATAAAGTCGGTCGATTTAGAGTTTATGGAAATTACATATTAGCGTATCAAACGGTTGGGGATAAGAATGGATGACAAACAGATAGATCAAGTTAAATTCGGACATGAACATATACTACTATAAACGTAAAGGTAAAATAAAAACAAATACACAATCAACATCATGGAAGAGCAATACCATAATGGCTTGCTCAGATGATAAACTGGCACACAATCACGAACAAGCAAGTACGCCCAAGTCAAGAAAAAAGGAAGGAGGGAATTAAACACAGAAAATAGCTACGTCTACATTCAGACATTCAACATCAAGGTGTCTACACCGTGTAAGCAGACGACCGAGTTATCAGTTGAAGTAGGGCTACATCAGCAAAGTGACTTTGACTCCGTAATCGCTACGCAACATAATTAACTACACTTATTTCACAGACAACTCAGCCAAACATCCTTCACACAAATGAGCTTGAATAAACACCATCTCGCCTAAAGTTTACAGCTACCGACTTTGTCAGCCGTGAGGGTCCCAGCCCGGAAGACCAATACAATCTATGGGGGTCAACGGCTTGGTGAACGACATCATTTCCTTACACCAAACCATCGTCTGTTCACTTTGCACCTCACTTCAGTCGGCTGTAGTATCGGCAAACACTACCCGGTGTGCAGGCGACCAGCGTGCGTCCTTCGTACAGGATCTAAAGACCTAGGCCCGGGCAAACTTAAACATGGAAGAAAGGAATCCACTTGGCATCAAATACCAAATACTCGCTTCCCGACTTGTTTGTTGCCTAACCGTTGGCGCTAAAATTGTCGGACACAGTAAGCCCAAACCTTAGCTGAAGAATGAAAACAAAGCACCGACAGTATGTTCATAGACACAGTAGGTACACCTGTGCGTTTGAACGACTCCAAAATTGCAAATCGGTCCACTGAATCGAAAACAACTTTAGAGGCGGGAGATATAAAAATTGTCGGCCAGGCGGTACGTATAAAGCTGTCCCACAATTTGGCGGAGAGTGAAAACTTGATCAATACATTTTAGCCCAAAGCAAAACCTTGGCTGTTCTTCCCTAATGTCTATCTCCCGGGCGGCGGTGAGTCGACAAAGTATGACGAACACCAGAACCTTAGTGATGACATGGGTCAAAATAAGCTCCCGTAGGTTTTCGTAAGAGCCCCGGACTCTTTTCCACACTAATCCCTCTCCTTTGAAAAGTACAGGAACGGGGTCATGTGGGCCACCAGCTCTACTGCGTTTGTGGAGAGAAATGCAACCGCAGGAGGAAATTTTACTAAGCAGTTCTAAGTCTACTGACCAGGGTGCTACGCTGCAAATTTGCAGTGGTGACAGGAGAGAAGCAGAAAGCCAGCTAAATTTACCCTCGAAGCAAACCACCCGGCATTCTGACTTTCAGGATTTACAACGGATGAGTGTGCCATCTGTCTCATTGATAATCACACTGACGGACGGACACTGTGGACAAGTAGCACGGGCAAGGACGAAGATTTTGTCAGTGCTCCCTGAACCTAGAGCGGTTTCCTTTTTTAACGTCATCCATTAGCCAATCCCCACGATCCGCGATCGGGCGACGCCCCAGTTTCCTATGAATACCCCACCTGAACTTCCTATATAAAATGCCGTGATGAAGGTTACGTCAGACACTTAGCAACTCCAGAGATTTATCGCGGATTCAAATTTATTCATGAATCACTGTGTCGTATGATACAGTACCTGCTTCACGAATGGTCTGTGAGGACCGGGTTCAGCAGTTACCCGGTGTTCGGGATTAAAACTGCTAAGCCTGCGCTTTAGGCTAATGTGGTACTCATGTGTTTGTCGATAGCCTGGCTAGTTTATTAACAGCCAGATGTTGCAGTCTGTAGGGTCCTTGACGAACAGAAGTAAGAAAACACCAACGTACCAACGCATGATCTGAATCCAACTACGTGTTTCGACAAGAACGACAGTTCCGAATGGAATCCTGTCACCTACAACTAACAGTTATGTGGTCTATCTGAGACCTGGTCTAAAGTACGTGGGGTTAAAAACAGTCTATGCTAAGCTCACCGTTGCAGTGGCCACCCACCATTGTCCGGACGATGCTATATCAAATAAGTCAACTAACTGGGACTCGGCCTTACCAAGACGAACGACCTGGGTGTACATGTCCCCAGCAAGAATGACCATACCAGCACCACGTGAGAACGGCCGGATCCGAGTGAAGGGTGTCCTTGACGCCGACGTCACTACAGCCATTTGGAGCATATGCAGACACGATAAGATTTGTGAAAATTTGACGTCTAGAACTGGTCTTAACTGAATGTGCCACGCAGACAGTGCAGTTTATTCCTAACGGGAATCCGATCCATCAATGCGGCTAAGGCTACCGGATTATACTCAATCCAAATTGACCAGTAGCGATGGCTGTGGGGTCATCCGACGTGTACAACCAGTACCGATTAAACAGGGCAGGTGTTCCTAATTTGATGCGTCGACTACGGCACTGGATTCTAGTCTTTGAAGCACAACAAACTCAACGAGTTTAACGTCCGTGCAAAAGTGGCCTGCTGACCTAACTGTTTTAGAGTGCAAAAGTTGAAAGCACCTACATTAGTTCACATATGAGGTCCAAGCAAGAGGATAGGGAGGCCCGAAATTGGATTGCAAAAAATGGGACTTATCAGCGCAGTGTTGTTGTGATTAGCTATCAATTGTGGAACCTGCAGAAGAAGGGGTATAACAACTAAACTGGATAAAAAGGTGGCGAATGGGTCAGCTGCGGCATGTTTCCGCCTACTCACTTTGCTGTATGCAGCAGATAGGGCGATCCAGTTTATACTGCGAGACGGTTGGAGCAGTATGGCATTAACAGTGTTGTGACTGCTCATGGTTGTTTGTGGGCTGAGACTGTCACGATGTCCGGACCTGGAGAGAATTATTAAAGTTTTAAACCAAAGCCTTTGGTTCAAATCTTGTACCGCAAGGCATTTGGGTGGCGGTGGACCAAAACAAACACTTTTTTTCAGAAAAGGATGCCAACCTTCTCCCAAACCTCAACCTGGAATACCAGGAGACGGTAGTTTGTCAGATCTCTACCTATTGGCCTGTGTGGTATCAGTGACTCTGTCAGTGTGGTCTCCACACCCTCCAATTTAGTTCAACAGCTCATCGAGATGTGCAAGCCGCCACACTGTGTCAAGGTGCAGCCTCGTTGTAGCGGAAAATACCACGACCTGGCTAAGAAAAAAAGAACACCAAACTTCTGGTGTGTCACAAAGACAGAAAATACTCTGTACACTTGAAACCGAGCCAGAAGTCTGCCTGTCTTCTTATTTGCCACCCCCGTTCCAGAAGCCACCGTTTCATCGGGCATGTGGGTATCTCGGATGCCGTATAGAGAAGGCCGATACCTTTGTGAATGTCACTTTTTGAAAATGGGGACAACCGGCGATATACATCCGTCACAGGAAACCTCTTCGAACTTCCATATAGAAGACGGGCGTGTGATCAGTTCAGACAGCATTCTGGTACTACTATCCCTGCAAAAAGGTAAGGGAATAAAGATTCGGATCTAGAGTTCAATCACGTTTAAATAATCAGACTATAGCAGCTGGGGTTTTCAGCAGAGGTGCATTAGGAACACCATACCAAGCCACATTACCCCCGTCGCTCATAGCTGAAGGAGGTAGCTCAGGCCAGTTGAACCGATTCTTGAAGTGCACAGTCCATCTGTCAAGTTATCGCGAGTTATAAAAACATAAGAAAACCGTTTCACATGTAGTATCACCAACATCTTGCCGAAGGCCAGTATAATAACGAATCAAGAAAAACGGCTCCAGACGTTTTCCTGATAGAACACTTCCATCTTTGGCTCTCTCGAAGAAGCAGAATCTGCGGTCCTTGAGAAGACTCTCTAAGGTTGCGTTGCGCATTCTGAGTCCGGGAAAAAACAATTGTTCACAAACTCTGGTGAATCGGCAGAAATCCACTCTCAAAATACATGTCGAAGAAACCTCTTTTTAAAAGGTTCGGATTGCCGTTAGCATTTTGCCCAGCGTTCGTTTGGCTCACCCTTGTTGCGGCCCAAGTACTGACGTTTGATGAGTGTTTCGTACATCACAACCGTCCAATTACCAAACGAATACTTTGTCTTCGAACAGACAACTTCTGAGAAAACGATGCAGCAAGACGGACACGAAAAACGGCATAGTCTGAGACAGAACTGTTACTCCGAGGTAAACGGTACTCTTTAACGGGGTGGTATCAGGAACAACTGATTAGCGAGATGATTAGTGTCCATCAGTGGTTGAGTTGAACAAAGTGATCTGCACGTGATACACCGCCATCTTCTGTGTTGAAACACACAACCGGACACATAAAGACGATAAGATGCGCCCATTCCTAACAATCCGTTGACATCATCACGGCAACGAGCTCAGGCACTGAACACAACATCCGGCCGATACACTAAAGCAGTGTAACAATGAGGTTGTATGTTCATTCGTTTGACAAGCATAATGATGTCCAGCTGTGCGGTTTGTATCGGAAGACTAAAGAGGGCATCGTAGAAGGCGATTATGACAGCTTCTAGACTGCTGTTCGCTGAAACATACACACGCATACTATAAAAGAAAGTACTGAAGTTTTCATCTCAATACTTAACGTACAACTACTGGCTGAGTTTTCTTGTTTTTTAACTAACGAATCTTCACTTCCGTATAAGACTGCTGCATCACTTTCCTACGTTGTTCAAAGTGACCCTGCAATACAACACAAACTTTGTGGGTCTGCGCCTCTCTCTGTTTGCGCAGTCGGTTGAATAAACTACACGGATCTTTCGCCCGACTTCTTTTTTTACCTCCGTTGTACTACAAGCGTCGTCACAGCTTCGATCGCCCTCAACAGTCCACAGCAACTCCGCAATATCCTTGTTTTTCGGATACTGGTAATTTGGAATATTGTGGTGGTCATCCTGAATACTTGTGGACACTTTTTGAGTCAAATTCTACGATTAACGTGACTTGCTTGAACTCCGTAGCTTTTCTGTTGTATTCGTTCATTTTGTTGTCACTCATAGACTACTGAGGTGCACCTGCATTTGTTTAGGCTATCCAGTGATTTTTATTGACCAATACACTTCTACAACTAACACTGGTTATCAGTTAACATTGAATTTAATAATACAAGCAATCCCAAAATATGTAACATCGTTTCCATTCATATTAAGGCTGAGGTCTGTTGGAACATGTCAGTTAAAACATGCACTGCATCAGCAGGGTATCTGAGAATAAGTTCCAAACAACATCGGGAACATCACAGTTGACACAATGAAAAGTACAATTAAATCTCAATGTGTAACTACGATACTACACTTACCTTAAAGGTGCCATGTTCATCCTTCGATGAGAGAAAGCTGTCATGCTGGGAAAACAACAAAAGGTGAACGCTTCACACGTTGAGAACTGAATGAAAACTAGTTAGGCCTGTAGCGAAAACATTGTGAATTAAAAGTAAGTCAGATGTGAGTTAGGTACAGCCCAATCGCGAAAAACGATTAAAAGCAGCCTACAATCAGAATGGCGGCGCAACTTGCAATCAGCTTTCTCTGGAAGAAAGTTAACTTATTCGTACCCCACCAGTGTGAGTGGCATCTGAAAGGTTACAAACAGTGGCATGACCATTCTTCAGCTACGCATCGATTCCTCCTAACTTGAATTAGGTCGATCACTTATGTGACCAGTTATTTCATTATAAGTAGCACATGCGTGGTGGCTTGAACCAGACTTATGAAAACAAGTCGCTTGCCGTTGAAAAAACTGGACCACATCGTACTTCAGATCTATTGTAAATGCAAATCGATAAGCAGAGAAGTTGAACAGAAAAAACTTCTCCACTCACTCATGTTGAATACGTACAATACAACCAAGATTGTAGTATCCGGTCACTCGACAACATACATCGCGGTAAGGGACGGAAACCATGGAATTATTTCCTAATTCACTCAGTTCAGTATTAACATACTATATTAAATTTAACTCGAAACAAAACGTATTCCTTCTCAAGTATATTCCTTATTGGCAAACTGACAGCCACATCTCGCCGCAGGTGCTGACAGGAAGCTTTATAAAGGGTTGAAAATGCACTAAATTACGAGGTATGGAAGTGAAAATATTGTATGTCAGACCCATAATGTTACAGTGGTTTTGATCTGAGGCGCTGGTCCGGCGTGAGTAGACCACGTAGAATTCAGACGTTTCGAGAACCGGAAAAGTATCATTAGTAAGTCGATAATACGACTGTCCGGCTACACCGTCAGTCACTTGGACATGAAGTAACTGTCGCGTAATAAAGACCTATGTGACAAATGTTCCATTTTGCGTTCACTGTATCCACTTTACACCTCGAAGATGTAAAGTTGCCCACTTAAAGGAGGCGGATAAGTGTTCAACTTGTTCAGCTGTCAAATGCCTATAGAGGTGTGACTACACGCAATTTGAGAGTGTAACATGACAACATACGAGTGGAGCAAAGGAGACAAGCAATATTACTGGGACGAGTTAAACAATCAACAATACGAAGTCCCTCTGAGCTCACAATGTCTACAAAAAATCACAAAACGAGTCCTAAATAAGTTAGTAGTTGGGGTATTAGAAAATGAGTGAAAAACACTTCACTGAAGCGGCAACAGACAGAACACTGTTTACTATGAACTGAAATGCACGTTCCCTGAACTCGCCAGTGAGACTGCATCTGTCTTAATGAAGCCACATATGGTCTGGATGTGTCTGAGATGAGATAGCATCAGCACGATTGTTGGAAGATGTGCTTCAGCGGACGCACTAACGTTTGCTGGTCACATGTGGGGTGTTTTCAGCCTGTGGTGTGAGTGAACTGATCACTTCAAACGTGGTCAAGATACCAACTAGTACATTTCGAGGGTGAAACATTTCCGGTTGCTCTTTATCACTTTAAATCAGTAAGGGGCTCAAACCGTACAACAGGATAACAACTGAATTTATGCGTCGCATGTCGAAAGAACACAGTCAGTTCTCGGAGGGACGTCTAGTGGCACTGTAGAAACGTTTCCAAACTGGGCAGTCCACATTTTCGGGATAGGACGTGAAAGGAGTAAATGCGAAGTCAGCCTACAGCTGCTTATTAGATGTTATTTAGTTTTGAAAACCGGAGGACTTTTTATTGAGCAAAACATTTTAGAAAGATGAGGTAGCCATACAAGTTTATCGCAGGGTACATCTTACAGAAGAGGAAATCCGGCGGAAACAAAACAAAGCACGGTTTACAAGTTATTCGGAAAACAAAACAACGTTCGGAGTGAAAGTCAGGGGAGGTAAAAGTAAATAGATACGTGGAAGTGAAACAATGTGCTCCGGCGAGAAATTCGACAATACGTTAAACTAACACTTTCGTATTCTACACTCTAGAACTAGTCTCCAGCCTACGATAATAAAACGAAGGTTACTCGACAGTTTCATGACCAATCACCATATCAGCACAACTAGCAACCACATACTTTCCAGGCAACCGACATGGCTATACGGAACAACTGGAAATGGGACATCGATACGAGTATAATCCACTGCTCACGGTAAGAAACCAGTGAACCAGTAGGTCGGGTTCCTTAATGACGAAGCTGCTGCAAGCAAACTGTTAATATCGAAACCAGGCATTTTTGTACCATGAAGAAGGAAAGGAACTGGCACATCCTATTTCTGCAGGAAAATCAAGCTTACCAAGCCTATCAGGGAGCTCCAGCTTTGTGCAATTCTGCCAACCGTCTCCATCAAGATGGTCCTAGCAAAATCTTTCGCAGAATGCGTAGAGGTCTTTTGGGTAAATAGCTTCTGTAGCAAATCAAACAATAGGCAGTTAACCCTTTACAGACTCAAACAGGCTACCTACGTGTAACCGTGGGGTCACAGAAAGACGCCACCCAGGTTTCGGTAGTTGGCAGACCAGTATCCCTTTTCATGAAACATCCAGATAACACGACGTGAGGCCAAACCTCCCAAATTCATCTGTGGAAAATGTCCGGAGCACACTCTTACGCTAGTGTGCTGAAAAGGCGTCGGGAATAAACAGTATTCACCAACTGATACACAGTAAACCTATAAATTAGGCTGCGGGGTAGATCGCATGCTTGCTTAAGTATTTGTTTACCCCCCAGAAACTACAGTATTTGTTCCCCATTTACAAAATGACGATAGGATAGAAGTCAACAATTAGACAACCACACCTCTCATCTTGCACACCCAAGGTTATGGGAAAGATTCTAGGTGACGTCATATCATGTGACCTCAACGGCCTACCGTGTGGACAAAGCAAAAGCACGGACTGGTAGCGGTCATTGATGTACAACGACATTAGCGGTGATACGCTTTGAAGAGAGTGGCCAGTCATCGTATCGGGAGCGGCAGGTAGAACGTGACTGCCATTCAACACAAAAAGGTAAAGACAACAGATATGACGATCAAAACTCGCACGCTAGGTAATAGGCCGCTCGCCAGTGTAAATCAGTGGATCACACGATAGCCACCTTTCCAGTCAAAATATGCCAACATTAGATAAGGAAGAAAATAATAGACCGGAAACGTTAATTAGGGCACTTCACCGCCATTGTAGCAGGGGGATTTTTTTATACTCGAAACCATGTGATAACACGCCACAAACCGCATATGCAGCCTTGGCAATCGAGGATAAACAGGTCCACTCTTTGCGCTTAAGCTATCCTCTCTAGCAAATGACGACTTAGGAGGACACCGTTTCAGCCTTTAAAATCTTTAGCTCAATGAGAATCTGTCTCAGCTAGATGGTACACTTTATCTAAGGGGAATAACAACCACATACATCGTAGAAGACAGTTTTGTTGTTCAAGTCTGTACAATCACACGGTAACACCGACCTCCGTCGGGGCTTAAAGAAGAGGCCCAAACACTTGGCTTCTTCGTAAACGAAAGTATCACGATGCATTGTTAGCTCCCATGGTGAACGCTCCGCCAAAGGCTGCGAAGTAAACGCTGGCGAAAAGGAGTGTTTTTGTAGTCCTATTCAGAACTTGCCGGTGGACGTTCCCCCGGTGTAGCGACCATAGTTATTTATGACTGACTACGTTCATTTGTCGATTGTCAGTTGTGCCCCCTCCGTTCCAAATCTTTGCACACAATTAAAGTCTACTAGAGCGCGTTGGGATACAGAAAGGTACGCCGAGTACTCAAACGTACGACTCATTTCGGGTGCGCGTTTTCCGTCCCGTTTGTTGCTTCCTTGCACTGACTTTTTTAACCACTAGGTTCTTCTTAACTGGTAGTCTCGAATCGTCTGACTATACGAAATGATGATATGCTGTTTCACGTCAATGAACTTTGTTTCCATATATTACGGTTTGAGCACGCGTAGTGTAAATGGATGGTTATTTGCCTCCAATTTCAGTTCGTCTGGGTTTCAAAGAAGTTAAGTCGGAATTCCCGTCGTCCGTTATTGTGATCAAGTTAGCAGTTCCCGCTGTTGGAGATCTCAATCCAAAGATATGGTCCGCTGTATTTAAAAAACGGTTTCATCAACCAAAATGTTGGTGACTCCGACAAACTTTTTCAACTTATATTATGCTTTCCAAGGATATGTTCGACCCCGTTAGCGATGTCAGCTAGACAGTCCGAGAAAATGCGTCTTAAACTGATCCATAGGTTACAGCTAGGAGATGAGAAGCCATCAGTCTTTATACGACATGCGCAGCAAGCAGCTAACAAACACCGATCGCCAAACCCTCCCACAGAGGTTGGGTACTCAACGACTTCCTGGCTATATTGATATTGTTATGCGTTTTGCCCTCGCACACGTGGTGTGAGCTAACAGCCTCAGCCAACACAACACACAAACGACATCCAAGTGCCGCACCCTCATCAACAGCTGGACAAGGTGTTACCCATCACAGTTTTCCGGATAGTCTGTTGGCAATCAAAGGCTGAAATAGCAGTCCTACACGCGACACCTAACGAACACTGTTATCACAATCCAAGTCAGACACCGGGAGAGAGTAGTTATGACTGGTTAGCCGCTCCGCTGGGTTTTGGTCGAAGACGATATTCCTCCGATTGCTAGTGACATCGACTTTCCTAAACACTGGCTTCTCAGTCCGCACGCACCGGACGCATCTAACTGAAACCTCGACGAAACTGGATGCTCCAGGTAAACCGTCACAAACCGCTGTGATCGGCCCAATGTTAGCCAATCCAGTCGTTTACGGGCCTTATGCGAAGCTCATCCGAATCTACACAGCTGAATCGACCGAACAGCGAACTGGCAGCTGTGACAACCGGTGTAGCTCAGCACGCCGTCATACGAGGGATACCAGTGCGAAGTCATCTGCGTTGCTTAGCGACCAAACCAAAAATTGCTTAAGCCGAATGTAAACGTATACCTCAGTTCAGCAATGTCCATCCGTCCAATAATCCAGGGGCGTCACCGTTGCACATACTACCCAAAAAGACGGATGACAAATGGCGCCCATGTGGCGACCATCGAGTATTGGAACTCATAACCACTCTTGATAGTTGTTCACCCTCTTATATTCACGACTTGGTGGCAAAGCTACCCGGTAGGTTACGAGTCACCAAAATCAGTCTTGCACGGGCTTATAACCAGATTTCAACAGCCCTAGGGCAAGCTGAAGACGGCGTGCCGAGGACTGCGTAGCGTCTTCTGGTGCTCCAAAGACGTTTTGACAGAGAGTTCGTCGAGAAAACACTGTACACAATTGCGTCCACCGTTCGTCCGACCGTAGTATCATGAGTTTGCAGTCTAGTTGCCTCGGTGTTCTGTTGGAATGTCCTGCGTAACTCTCTTAAGACACGGCAAATTTAGGAGGTCGACCGGTCAGACCGATTTCTGCCCAACGGAGTGCACATGATAGTGGACTACCTTCGGTTCGATAGTTTAGTTGATTTTTTACCGTCCTTTCATCCGTAAGAGTTTAGCTAATGCAACTGACCACATGCACCCTTAGAGGCAAGATACACTTATTTTCGTTTACAAATACCGTAAAAAATGTCTCTGTCGAGTTAACAGTTACCGCTAATATAGCATCGCTTCTACAACACTGTTTGTCCGCCAACCGTGAGTGCACCATACGTGGCTATGCGAGCAACATTGTGGTAGCAACTCAGTGACATTTGGTGCCCGGTTGACTATCTTCTCTAAGCGTTTACGATCAATCTATTTGTGGTAAAGAGCTTTCGGGGAAAAACCAATGCCCTGGCCGCAAAAAAAACATTTGATTGGGGAAGTGTTTTAATTCTGATCATCCAGTATATGCAATGCAAAAGTGCACAATTATGAGGTCCAGCACTACTTCGCACGGTTGACATGTATCCACAACTTTCGGTAACAGTGCGTCAGCTACTTTTCTGACAAGTTCCGCACACTTCACATTGTGCCCAACCGCGGATTTCAACCTATGGTCTTTCTGGCGTTGAGAACTTGAATTTCCGCGAGGCGGTAACATGCTGGTACATCTACATCAACAACATTTACAGTTCTTCTTAGCTTTTTTGTCCACTTTTGGCCTTTTTGGAAAAATTATTGTGCGTAATACCACGTCACTTGTGGTGAGTGGCAAGTCGAGCCACATCACCAAATTGCCAGGTTGACAGTTGTTAGGGGTAGCATGAAGCACCTAGTTGAACGAGTACGGGCGCACAGAGGTATCCTGTGCAGTCGAACCCAAGTAACGCACCGGCCTTCCGTTTCCTAGCAGTGTCGTTCGTTCGCATGCCGACCCTGTGTAGTGACAACATACTCCCTATTAAATCGTCGCGTTATTCTTAATCAGTCGTGTCGGTTTGTTTGACTCCACAACGGTCTTCAGCTGGACTGTTCTAGCCTTCCATGCTCTGCTAAAGATGGATAATGACTTGATGGCCTTTCTTGAGGTCTAGAATACCCTTATAGTGTAGCGGAAGAGTTGGTTGAAAGATTTTTCTACAACCCACAAAACCAGCGAAAAAGGCCTCATAGTCCTATAACACTAGTCGTTTCATTCAGTGCCTGAAAACACGATAGGCAACTACTCCTACAGTGTGTTCCGTGTACCAGCGTGGATGCCAATGGTTGGTTGACGGGTGGGTGGAGCCTGTTTTTTAGGTCTCGCTTCAAGAGTGATTCAGTGAACGCAACGGTAACAACGGAGAAGTCTGTAAAGCCACCAATTGGCGTTCGCGGAAGAACGGTTAGGCTAGGAGGATAGAACGGGAGAATGCTGAACATTTTTGTTCCGGTAATGGGGCGGCGCTAAAATGGGAAGGCTGCGTAACCAAAACAGCACGCTTCACACGGATAAACTATGCAACGCAAGCAACGGTGCTTGCATGTCGGTCCTTCGTGAAGTCACCGCTGTCTAAGCCATGAAATATGACGTTAACCGTGGATGTCACTGCATTTAACTCCACCCTTATCGATGCCCACATCTAATACTGACGGAAAAAAGCATGACATTCAGAGTCAGGTTGGAAAAGAAAACCACCCAAGAGTAACAATGAAAAACCCTGTAACATCAAAGCTAGGACCAATTTTCACTGCTAAGGCTGACAGTTGTGCATGGAAGGATGCTGCCTCTTGGGAGCACCACCATCTCCAGAATAAGTCAGAAGTCATCCACTGTGTGAAAATCCTATATCCAAACAGGTTACGCATTTTTAGGTTTACGTTATGGAGCTGCGCCTATACGCAAGCCCATTTAGTTCCTCCTAGATATCGTGGACTGCAGTAGTTTGGTTAAGTAATTCTTGGCTAACCTCCTTGGTCAGATATGCCCGCTAACATGGACAACGAGAAAAGAAGCACGGTGGTTACCGTAGAAAATGCCACATCGACTGTCTATGCCATGTTCGCGCGCCCATTCATTTATCATTCACCTATTCACAAATGATGTGTTTGGCTGACGTGCACAAACTCGGGGATAATTAACGAAACAAGAACCCGACGGAAACAACTCCAGAGAGTGTGCATCAACAGTAAGCAAGCCTTCTCAACCTGCAGTTGGTCAAATACCACAATAAGAGAGCAATCATCAAATTGGATGAGCGTTACAGGTGAGCTTCCAATAGTACGCGTACATGCTAGGCATCCCAGCAAAAACGGGTTCCCTCATATGAAATTCATGGATAATCGAGAGAAACTGAACCATTAGAACAAACTCGTTCTAAAAATGTGAAAGCAAACATGAAAATTACCTCGATTTCGTTGTACTGCACACTATATTCGAGCAATCGGACAAACCAGAAACACGAATCATGAATGCGAAATCGAGTGCTATGGCAGGTTCACATTGGAAAGGACGATTTACCGGCACCTCAAGGCATCGTAATCAGTATTTTCCGACAGAAGTGTTCTAATGAATACGCTACCATCATAAGTTTTTATGCTCTGTGAAACATTAGCCCCACCGGACGCTGCAACGGGAACGCAAAAGATCGCAAAAGGTTCCTCAAGTGCTTCTACAGCACTAGAAGGTTCGATATTCAGACAGCAGGCTGTGTAGATAAACGGTTGCACCTTAACTAGTTCCGAGGCTATATTTCTATTTCGAATTCTGCGGACCCAGTGGTGACGAGGGAAGATCCGGGGATCAAACGCCATCGGTTCGGACAATATTTCTTGGACCTTCGGTAAGCGACATATATGACCGCGAACTCCCGAGCACGCAGCAACAGCCGACCAGATGGGCTGCCAAGGCCAACAGTTAAAGTAACTCGCGTTCAAAAATGCCGGTTACCTTCAAATGAACCATTAATGTTCAATGGCTTCGCTGTTTGTTGTGGGTTTGGGAGTACAGTGCACGCATAATTTTCCTGCCTTAACGTATTCAGACATAATTCATCTGCCCAGGCAACAAGGTTTCATAGCTGCTTAGACCTCAGTGTGCCAATGGTCCGTCTGTTCTGGTCATGTGGACAGCTGAAATGGTGGAAATGTAAAAGTGGTGTGTTCCGTTCCGCGAAGTTCAGTTCACTGGGCGTAGATGCTGGTCACCTGTTGGCTTAGTATCTCATGCCGAATGGCAGCAGATCCCCGCGCCTTGATTGTGAGAGCCTCGCTTCAGAACTCCTCCGCCCGATAGTTTCAACTTACAACCACATTATCAGGCTTGTATACAAGGGCGACAGAAGGGCGGAAAACATGAGGACGAGGGACAAGTTGCTTACAGAATCGTTAGTAGAATGAAGAGGCGCATGCCTAGCGATAGATCGATTCACTTGAAACTCTCGATTGCATAGTGGTGACTGTTGATTTTGTCACAAAACTTGAGCAAGGAGATAAACCTTTGGCTGTGGGGTCCGAACTTTCCGTTGAACCCAGAACGACAGTGGCCGAAAATGTCAAATTCCTACCTCTAGTTAAAGGAAGACCCCGAGATTAGGAGCACTCCTACGGTCACCACGAAATCTGAATTCAGTTTTACATTGGGCCAGCTAGTGCCAAGACACTGTAGCTGGACTAGATGACTGCGGGTCATCGCTTGGTTATCACGTTGTTAGCATCGTGTTCGTGGCGACGTGCGCTAGACAAAGCGCGCCAATTGAAGTCGGAACCTTTGTGCCTTCGGAATCAACGCCTCTTCTCTGAAACTAATAAATTTCGCGCAGGAGCGCGAGTTCCTCAGTGAACTCAGGGTCCTGAGCTCGTCCGCCATAATTCCTCGTAAGTTAGGTAGACTGGAAACATTGCAGCCAGCGTTGTTAGTTGCAGCGCTGTATCTCGGCGGCAGAATCTGGCCAGAGAATGGAGATGGTGCTGATCCGACGACCATTTTATGTCACGGTGCTGTCACAAGCCTTTTGATATGTCACTACCATGAATCCCAAGCGCACATGGGCGTCTTAAATGTACTTGCCAGCACTAGAAGGTGGTTTTGGACTTCAAGAAGTATGGCGACCATCGATGAGAGCATCGATGGACGGTTACCGCTCAGGTATGTGGGGTGGATTATTTTGGCCCTTTCAAGGTGCGTATAGAAAGAAGCGAGCTCAAACGTTGAAGCTGCATATTTACCTGTTTACAGACCCGTGCAATTCAGATCGATGTGGCCCATTCCATGTCTTAGGACTTCTTTCCCATGGCCCTGGTGCGATATTTTGGAAGGCGAGGTACACCACATGCCACTCACAGCGACAACGGTTTTAACGTTGTTGGACCGGACTTGGGGCCAAAACGAAAGCCGCAACAAGTTGAGCAGGGGGTGCTTGCAGATAGGCTGTCGAATCGAGGAATTGATCGTTATTTTAATTCTCCGGGTGCAAGTCGTCGGTAGCACAACTAATGGACAAAGAGTCGCTTAACACCTATAGGGCGGAAGTTGAACGGATTGTCAATGATAGATTACTCGTGCCTATTTATGACGACCCAGATAATTCCCAGGTGCTTCGTCCGAGTGAGTCGCTCTTGTTGTGCTCGAATGTATGCCTAATTACAGACGAGGTGGTACTGCGTGAACGTTACACCAAGCGCTAGAGACAAGCACATCAGCTATCTGGTGTGTTTTGGAGACGGTGGCGGCGTGAATACTTACCCCCAGTTGCAAATTACACCCATTTGGTGAAAGTCTACGCGTGATCTCCAGGTAGGCGACGTTGTTCTTCTCCACTGAAGATCCTTCAGTGATGTCTGGCCATACGATGTAATCACCCAGGTAACCCCCGGTGACGACGGACGTGTACTTCAGGTGTCAGTAAGAAATTCAGATGGCACTTTCAGATGGGATATCAGTTCAGTTTGTTTCCTTGAAGCGTCTGAAAAGTAACACCAGGTTGCTGCTAATGAAATAATAGGTCCGAATCCCTCCGTCGAACCGGTCGTTGTTGCTGTTCATATTGCCACCTTGAGTTTGGGAAGGCAGCCGTTTTTTGGCGCTCAGTGTTGATTTCGTCGATGTCTGTTGCGTTTTTCTTTACCCTTAATTAGTCAGAGCCATGTAAACTCTTAAATGCTGAGATTATAAATTTTTTCTCTTGTGTATTTCATGTTTCCCGCCGTTTCTCGATGCACGAACAGTCATTTTGCTCTGACCCAACCAATAACCATTTGTTTGAGCGATCTCAACCCCGTCTTATCGCCCACCATTGTTGAGCGGTGCCTAGTTGTCGATTTGTTGTGCAAGCACGTTCTTCGTTTGAATTCCGAGGATTTTCAAATTCGATGTGAGAGTTAATTTTCCTGTACATTGACTCGACAAGTACCGTATTAAATCTAGTTATTACGAGAGCCTTCTCTTCAACTCTTCCAAGAATAGGCTATCTCTGTCGTTGGATATTGAAAGAGGCATTCACCGAATCAACAGATTACGCGTAACTCGGTGTGAACTTGAATCGTTAGCAAACGATTCAATGGTGACCATTTATGATGTTGAGATGGTCCGAAGTGAATTGTTAAACAATATGGTGGAGGTTGTGGAATTCTACAGTCACGCATATCTCACTGCCTCATCGGTTGGGAGCGATTTTGTGGTCATCCGAGAGGAGACATGTGCTCGTCTTTCTGTTTCTGCTGATTTTTTCAGTGAGTTATTCTTAAGTAGTTTTGAGATCATTAATTCTCATCTGTGGCCCGAAGACTTTTTTGTGGTCTGCTCATTACGGTTTTTTCCAAAGCGGGGGACTGCATACAAAATATAGTTCAGTACCAGGGGTAGTGTCTCTTTACCGGTGATCTCTCAGCATGCGCTCCGCACCTGCCTATCGGTCTTATGTATAATCCGTCAGAGGCTAGCGAGAAATAAGAGAAGATAGATAACAATGGTTTATCGGGGATACTGCAGTAAAGTGGAACAAGGACGGCAATACTAGTGGTCGAGAGGAAAGAAGGGGGCTTGGTATTCCTGAATGGAGAAGCAAGTACATGGTGGAAGATTTCAGTTATTTGTGACCGGGAGTGATACATCACGCCAGCCTACCCCCTGTGTATCCACGCAAACGATAGCTTGTTGCTCTAAAGTGCTTGTGTAGGACCAGCCAGTACGGAGTGTTAGAATGGTACTCCATACTCCAAACCAGATGGGTAAAACACAAATACAGAATTTTACACACGTAACTACATACAGACAACTGTCCAGTTGGTAGCACCCGACCCGGATTAACCTGACGCGGAAACCGAGGCCAGAGGACGCCTGCGCTTTACCGTAAGCGTGAGTAACTTGCAGGGCCAACTTACGGTTCAACACACACACACACACAAAATAGCCAGTGTAAACGCGAAAGAATAAAACTGGTGAATGTGTGAATGAGGTCTTTGTGACTAGCCAGCCAGTGCTGGTTAGCCAGTTGATTGGCTAACACAAAAAAGGAATCCTTCTCTCGAAAAATAAAAGACCGAGACTGCAATGACAAGATCTTAACTGAGAAGGATGTAAAAATGTGGTGAAAAGGGAATTTCGGTAGAGAAGTGCATGCCAGTGCATTCTAGAGAAAGCAGTGATGAAAAGCAAAATGCAGACTGGACAACGAAAAGAACACACGAATCATTCATTCTATGATACACAAACAAGGCTGTAAAAAACAATGGGTAGAGGACCGCAGACACTCAGGTTTCTAAAAATGTAGCGGGTTAGTTGCCATACAGCCATGCTCTTGACCGATGCACTCAGTACCAAAAATAAAATGGATATACTGAAATGACCTGCCTGAACCTAACGTACTCCTCGTCTCTTCACCGACGGCGCGCTTTGAGTACGTTTGTGACCTATTAATTTAGAGCGGACAGCTTATTCGCGGCCGTACACTTCACAACACCATGAGGTCATCACCACGTCCAGTGGCACTGATGGCTCCCTTGCTTGCGCGCCTGTGTTCACCGCAACGCAATAGCTACTAACTGAGGTTGCAGATGCCCGTCCGGCCTATGTGTCCTTAGACTGTCCAAATAGATGCCAAGTCTTCTCAACGTCTAGAATCGATGTCACAACGCGGAAACTTACCTGGATACATACAACACACATACAACAGTTACCTGCATACGACACCTTTAGAGTTACAAACACTCATCAAGTCCACATTTGATCAGGAAACACTGAATTTCAGACCTGACATAGCCTATAATTGACTACTCCTAGAGCGCACAGGGAAAGCTAGTTCCACGTGTTCACCACCCTGTGGAATAATCATGAAGCATGCCCCCTTAGTTGTTCTAGGCCTATGGATTAATATTTGACGCCTCAGTTGGGGCAAGTGCATATATCACATCTCCACGGAGCCTTCTTCCTTCACAGGAGAGTAGGTTGGTTCCTAGCCTGCTGGTAAAACCCAAAGGTTTCACGCCTTGTATCAGCCTAGTAGGCAGACTCCACAGTTTTCACTGCAATGGTTGCCTATCAACAGGTTTAGACCCTAATGGAGAAGGAAAGAACAAGTGAGATAAGAGACAAGGGAGCGGAGGAACGTAAAGACGATATAGGTACAAAGCGCTATGCAGCCAACTACCAGCAGGTAATCCGGTCGTCTATATGCCCCTCCAACGCATCACCTGACGTTGCTAAGACAATCGTCGCCGGTAGTGCATTCCACGTTTCTACTTTCAGTCGCGAATCCAGGACTGCGCCCGTTGGCTTCCTGCTGCTTTACTGGTGTTGTCAGGAGGTTAGCCATATTGCGTCCTCCATCGAGGTGAGTGGGTTCAGTAGTGGTCTGAGTGTGGTAGAAAGAAGAAAAGAGAAGCGCTTTGTTGCATTTAAGGGTGAAAATGAAATCATGCTCCAGGTAGTACTAAGTAGAGAGAAGGTTGTTTCAATATGTCTAACCATGTATTCAACACACCTACGTAGGTGGCCACAACAACATTCACAGGCAATTTGTCTTAGTAGCTGACAAATCGGTTTGTGGAAAAATCGAATCAAAAGGTCAATCTTCGCCCTGTTTTCTTAACTGTGAATCCTTGAAGTCTTAGATCTTCCTCCTGGTGTAACACAAAAAATACGCCAAAGAGCTTGTGCCTGCGCGCTCCCTGTTGATTTTGTCAAGGTTTGTTGCGTTATTTTGAGATTGCTGAGGTGTGATTGATGATAACAGGTGGCCCTACGCTCTACTCTCTTCCCCAAATTAGATACATTATTCCTCCTTGTTCTTTCACAACCTACCTTGACCGTTTCCCTTACCCCTATTTAGTCCGAGACCTGTAAACTTCCAAATACCGAAATTAGACATTTTTCATCCGTACTTTTCACTGAGTAACTTATGATTCCCGTCGTTTCTCGATGCATGAACAGTCGTTTTGCTCTGATCAAACCAACGACCATTTGTTTGAGTGAGCTCAACCTGTTTTATCGTCCACCATTGTTGATCGGTGCCTGGTTGTTAATTTGTTGCTCTGGCACTTTCTTTGATTTCTGAGGATTTTCACATTCGAGGTGAGAGAATTTTCTTGTGCATTGGTTCAATTGGTACCGTATTAAATCCAGTTATTACGAGCGTCTTCTCGTTAACCGTTTCGAGGATAGATTATCTCTGTCGTTGAATATTGAGAGGTATTTACTGGATCAACAGATTACGCGTAACTCGGTGTGGACTTGAATCGTTGGCGAACGATTCAATAGTACTCGAATTCCACAACATCTGACCGAGATGTTTACACTCCAACGAGAACGAATAAGAACGCAATCCAGTCATGGAATTCCGGCATTCTTCAAGAATGACGAAGTCGGACATCCTGGAAAGTTCTGCCGGTCCTAACAATCATGGCGCTGTCGAGGCTGATTCTGCCACCCGTGTCCAGCGTTTTTATACCGGACGATCAAGCACTTCTTTACCAATCGAGGCTGCTACGATGTCCCATGAACCATTCTCCATGTTGGACGAGAATCATTTCAATACCCATAACTACTGTGATGTCCCCCTTTCTATTTATCCTAATTCTTCAAAGTTTACGAAGGATCTTTTCATGCCAAATGTTTTAAGTAATTCTAACACCTCTGTTAATGCTAGGGTCCCACCTGAACCGATTGCTGCTGAGCATGATTGTTGTTTGTTTGAGGCCCCAGAGACTAAGCAGGGATCCGGCCCAGGGATAGCGATAGGGACGATGGTAGCCCCACCGGAGAAGATGGAGAGTGTGTCCAAATTCAGTGTTGTTTTGCCCGTTTTGTTTAATCGTGTTCTGATGAATGTTTCTGATGAAGTTTCTGATGACCTGTTAGATGAAGAGCTGATCTTGCAGGCAGAGGAGCTAGCGGTGAGACGTGGACTGCTTGAACTCCATAAAAGACAGGGTAGGGTTGCGAAGTCTGAGACTGTCCCGACAGCCGGGACAAAGTTTAGTACACCATGCCATCCTGGTCAATTGAGGGCTCCTGAAACAAACCCTTTTTTAGACCCTGTCGAGTCGTTAGAGCGGGCTCTCAGACCTTTGGTTCTTGGAGCTAGTCTTCCGAAAATTGAAGTGGATAGTTTTGATGGATCCCCGAAGAACTACTTTATCTTTCTCAGACGTTTTGAAGGTAATGTGGTAGACAAGTTAGTTCACGAAGGATCGAAGCTTTTGTACTTGTTGCAATATTGTCGTGGTAGAACGGAAGAGGCAATTAGGCACTGTGCACTCTTGCCAAAGGAGGTGGGTTTTACAGAAGCTATAAGGATTTTGCACCAGCAGTTTGGCCGCCGACATGATATTATGCAGGCGGTAAGTAAGGAGGCTTTCATGGGGCCTAGGTTAGTCGCTGGCGACGTTGATTGCTTGCGTGGACTAGCCAGCCAAATGAAAGGCTGTCAGGCGATGTTAATGCAGCTAGATTACGGTGCAGAGCTAAACTGCACAACAAACCTCATTAAAGCAGTTGAGCGATTGCCTCACCATTTGCAGGAAAGATGGGCAGAAGTTGCCGAGGGTATAACTGAGTGCGAGAGGGAATCTAATTTTAGCGATTTGTTACGTTTTGTGGAGAAGAGGGTGGCAGTCAGCGCTAGTCAATATGGTCAGTTGGCTGCTCGCTCAGGAACCAGGACGGGGAACTCATCACCCTCTGGACATTCTGGAATCAGATACTCGAGGTGCAACGTTGAAGTAGGTGTGCCTTGCGAGAAGGTGAATCTGAAGTGTCCGGTTTGTAAGGGCAATCACGATATACCCGATTGCCGTTGGTTCTGCGGTAAGTCTGTGGAGCAACGCAAAGCAATGCTGAGGAACACCGGGCGCTGTTTTGTTTGCCTAAAAGCGAACCATGTGGCCAAGTCTTGTAGAGTACAGATACGATGTGCGGTACCGGGTTGTGGTTGACGCCATCATACGTTGGTGCATGAGGATAAGCCCAAACAGGGTAAGGAGGAAACGACAAAGTCATCCTTGTACGGTGCTACGTCCAATGTAAACGGTGTCTGTCTAGGATTCGTCCTGATCAGGTTGGTTAGCCCGAAGACGTCAGTTTCAACGTATGCCTTTCTGGATAACGGGTCTGACACTACACTGCTAGATGAATCTATTGCAAAGACAATTGGTTTGCAGGGACAGCCCTGCCAGATGATGTTCCGTACTCTACACGGGACTTCTGCAACATCGTGCAGTAAGGTAACGGTTGAGTTGCAATCGTCTGATCAGGAGCATTTCATTACAGCTGCTTCAGTTAATACAGTAAAACAGCTGCCACTGACTCAGGCTGACGTTGTCCATCAGTCAGAAGTAGAAAGATGGACTCACCTAAAGGATGTTTCCTTTGAGAGTTTAACTAGAACTGACGTGGGGATTTTGATAGGATGCGGTATCCCTGAAGCACATTGGGTGCTGGAGCAGAGACTAAGCAGCATCAATGAGACTCATGCGAGTAAGACCATTTTCGGCTGGAGCCTCCGAGGTCCATGTCGCACCGGAGCCTCCGAGGTCCATGTCGCACCGGAGCCCGGAATGCACACTGTGTAAACCCCATTTGAGTACGTCCGGTATCGTTGGATGATCCGGTCCAAAGGGTGTATGAATTGGATTACACTGACGGATGCACTTCGGAGAACAAAGAGCCTTCTGTGAAGGACAAGCGAGCATTGAATATGAATGATAGCAGTGTAATACACATGCATGGTCACTTTGCGATAGGTTTGCTGTGGAGACAAGGTAGACGGGTATCTCACAACAATAAGGAGATAAAAGCAGCCGTTCTATCGTTCAGGCCGATGTACTTCCTTATCCGTGAGTTGACTCCGATACGTAACGTTTTACTATTGAAAGACTCTACAATAGTGTTGCAATACCTACAGAACACCTCATCGCGTGTGGCTACTTTCGTTACCAGTCGTGTAGGACTCATCCACGACCTTACTTCTGTCTCACATTGGAGACGTGTCTTCAGAATTATTTCCGGTCGATGTGGCGTCTAGGGGAGTGTTACAGGTGTTGACCAAGGAGATGGACCTCTGGTTACGGGGTTCCAGCGTTCTGCTGAACTCAGAAGAACAATGGCAGAAAATGCACACCTTGTGGTTGCTGAGGAAAGACCCTAACATCAGGCGCACCCATGCGATTACCACGAAATCGAACCTTAATGTTATACTGGACCAGCTGGTACCAATGTACTCTAGTTGGACTAAGTTACTGCGGGCCATAGCTTGGTTATCATGTTACGTTAACTTTGTGTCCGAGGTTATATCCCTTTGTACGTGCGAAATCAATGCCCTTTGTCTCAAACTAGTAAAGCTCGTGCAAGAGCGCGAGTTCTCCAAGCAACTCAGGGTCCTGAGATCGTCCACCGTAAATCCTCGTAAGGTGGGTAGACTTGAAAGATTGCTGCCAGCGTTGATAGGTGGAGCACTGCATCTTGGCGGTAGAATCCGATCAGAAAACGGAGACGGTGTAAAGCTGGTGATTATTCCTAGTCGCGGTGCTGTCACAAGTCCTTTGCTACGTCACTATCACGAGTCCGCAGGGCATATGAGTGCTCTCCATGTGCTTGCCAGTATCAGAAGGCGGTTTTGGGTTTTAAAAGGTATGGCGGCCGATAAACGAGTGTTAAGTGAGTGCTGTCACCGCAAAGGGGTTTATGCTGAGAAGTGCACTCAAACGATGGCGCCAATTCCGTCGATGAGAGCGTCGACGGACGGTTACTCATTCAGGTACTGTGAGGTGGATTATTTCGGTCCATTCAGAGTGCCTATAGGAAGAAGCGAGCTCAGACGGTATGGCTGCATATTTACATGTTTACGGACTCGTGTCATTCACATGTTTACGAGTTCTTTGCTCATGGCTCTTGTGCGATTTTTGGGAAGGCGGGGCAAGCCGGACGCCATTTACAGCGACAACGGTTCCAACTTTGTCGGAGCAGACTTGGAGCTAAAACGAAGGCTGCGACAACTGGACCAGTGTGTGTTGACTGACAGGCTATCGAATCAAGGAATTGATTGGTATTTTAATCCTCCGGGTGCAAGTCATCAGGGCGGAGCCTGGGAGCGAATGATCCGAACAGCGAGACGAGTTCCGTCGTCGGTAACACAACAGCAGTTAATGAATGAAGTCACTTACAACCTACATGGTGGAAGTTGAACGAATTGTGAACGATAGGCCACTCCTGCCTGTTTTTGATGATCCAGATAGTCCCCAGGTACTTCGTCCTAGTGATTCGCTGTTGTTGCGCTCGAATATAGGCTTAAGTGCAGATGAGGTTGCATTGTGCGAACGTTACACACGGAGCTGGAGACAAGCACAGCACTTATCTAGTGTGTTTTGGAAACGATGGCGGAGTGAATGCCTATCCCAGCTGCAAGGTACACTTAGGTGGTTGAAAGCTTCGCGTGATCTTCAAGTAGGCGATGTAGTTCTGCTTCACGAAAGAGCCTCCAGAGGTGTTTGGCCCTACGGTATAATCACCGAGGTATCCCCTGCTGACGACGGACATGTACTTCAGGTGTGGGTAAAAACTTCAGATGGAACTTTAAGACGGGACATCAGATCACTTTGTTTTTTAGAAGCGTCTGCAGAGTAACACCAAGTCGCCACGGGTAAAGCAGTATGTGTGGACCCTCCCGTCGAACCGGCAGTTGCCGCTGTTCATAGTGCTACCTTGAGTTTGAAAAACCAGCCGGCTTTCGAGGCCCGGTGTTGATTTTGTCAAGGTTTGTTGCGTTATTTTGAGATTGCTGAGGTGTGATTGATGATAACAGGTGGCCCTACGCTCTACTCTCTTCCCCAAATTAGATACATTATTCCTCCTTGTTCTTTCACAACCTACCTTGACCGTTTCCCTTACCCCTATTTAGTCCGAGACCTGTAAACTTCCAAATACCGAAATTAGACATTTTTCATCCGTACTTTTCACTGAGTAACTTATGATTCCCGTCGTTTCTCGATGCATGAACAGTCGTTTTGCTCTGATCAAACCAACGACCATTTGTTTGAGTGAGCTCAACCTGTTTTATCGTCCACCATTGTTGATCGGTGCCTGGTTGTTAATTTGTTGCTCTGGCACTTTCTTTGATTTCTGAGGATTTTCACATTCGAGGTGAGAGAATTTTCTTGTGCATTGGTTCAATTGGTACCGTATTAAATCCAGTTATTACGAGCGTCTTCTCGTTAACCGTTTCGAGGATAGATTATCTCTGTCGTTGAATATTGAGAGGTATTTACTGGATCAACAGATTACGCGTAACTCGGTGTGGACTTGAATCGTTGGCGAACGATTGAATACTCTACCCTTATCGTGAGTCGTTTGAGCGACAGAAATTTCAACGAATTCAGTCGGTCTTGGTGGCTTCAACCTTTCACATCACATACAACGCGTGCGCGAACATCTGTACCTTTTCGACGGCAGCATTCTCCTTTTTTAAGTATGCTGGGCAAGCTCGTTTGCAATATCTCGAGTGGGAGTAAACTGTGACCGAGCAAAGTGGGGTGCACACCACCGGAGACGGGTTAGTGATCGCGGATATCACTAGACATAAAGTCATCCGTGCTTAAATCACCGTCACGGCACAATGGTCAAGTGCGGTAAGCGTACTACTGACTTGAATACCCAGGTCTCTCGTTTGCGGTTAGGTTGCCATTTCTACTGTCTGCCTATATGCATCCCTTAGATATCTGGCAGTCAACTGTAGAGCGTTGGGATGGAAACATGACTTTGTAGGACGTTGAGCGGTAAATCCCACTTCACTGCCCATTCGTCAATTTTCACAGTGCTCCTGGACGGCATCCGAGCCCGATGCTCTCCCAAAAAGTTTTGCGTGATCTGCAAAAGAATGGCATGCCTCGACTAGGTAGTTCGTCAAGTCATTTTTATACACCAGGAAGAGCAGAGGGGTGAGGATAGGACCATGAAGTGCTCGACGTAACGAAGAATCCTCGTCCAACATTACGTCCCTTACTCTTACTCCACACGAACCCTGAGCTAGACTCATCTAGAATCGCCTATAGAGTGTAGTGGATATCCCAGCTTCTCGTAGCTTAGAAGCCAATGACCAGTGGATGATGAAATACGAGGCTTTCTGGAAATCCAGGTGACACACGCCGACCATTTCTCTTCTATCCAGCTTCACCTTGACGGTGTTTAAACTCATCATCAGTGTGGTTAGGGGAGAACTACCTTTTAGAGGGCCCTGCCGATGTGCTTTGAAGCATTTTTTGCCGGCAGACAAATGTGCAGATCCTCCTCAGTAACACGCACTCGAGAGCTGTGTCCACGGAAATTGTCAGCTTTACTGGTTCGGGATTTTTGGCAACTTGTCGGTTACCACCTATGAAGATAGAAGTTATGGTGGCTTCTTTCCGATCCCTCATAACTGCCCTCGTTTTCAATGTAAGACAGAACGTTTCGACAAAAGGCGATGTCAGCAATTTTCCCAGAGGCTCTACGTTGGCTGGAATGGGGTGGCCCGGTTCTACTGACCTTGCGATGTTTGACAGAGATATCGCTCGTTTCGCCTTGTGCAGCATGACATCTTCACCCGCCTTAGTTTCGCCCGTGGTATTAGAGCACGGCCCATTTACTTAGTTTTATGAGAAAAGCACATTTTGGAATTGCGTCACAGACGCGTGCCCTGTGCCTCTGTCAGTCGTTCTAATTTCTCAGCGATAGGGATGTGTATTTCCAATTTTATCTTTTAGGGAGTACTTAGACTGAGCGTAAGACCTCACGGGGTTCTGTATAACATCGCGTGATCAGCTGAATCCGTACACCAGGCAAGTATCCCTCGACACTTCAACCGCCTTGTTTTCAGCGCTCTTTAATATCACGAAGCTTCCAAACCTTTTTGCTAAGTATGCGCCCAATAATCTTTATGCTTACTTTAACACGCTCTGTCTACCCTGTCGGGTATCCACAGCTTTCAATCCCTTTCTCCGTCTTGGTTCCGAGGGACTGGAAACAATACGTGAATTTTGCGACGAACTATCGACGTCTTCCATAGAAACTGACAGCTTCCCGGCTTCCGTTATCAGGTTAAGTCGTTTTACTCGAAGGGAACACGAGCGAGAAGCAAGTCGTCCCATGATCACTTTTTTCGACACCTTTGTGATGTCGCTGTCGTGAGGAGATATAGCTAAGTCCAGTGTTGAAGCTACCAGATCATTTCGAAATCTTGTGGCTTCACTAACCTGCTGTGTGAGTGCGAAATTAGTGAGAGGTTTGAACAAGTTGTGACCAAAGCCTTTGCCACTAACAGATCCCCATCGCCAGCTGACTGTAGCGGCGCCAAAATCTCAGAGAGCAAGTAGGCAAAATCCCGACCAGTGTATCGACTAGAATGGTTCCCTCGATACCCCCTTTTATTCTGGTGTTTAACCAAAAAGTAGACACCCCCAGAGTCCATCAATCGAGTCTTGACATGGAGGAAGCCGGCGGTGGTTTCAACAACCACGTGACTGCAGCTACAGTTAACGGGCCACCGCCCTATAGAATTTCTGGCCAATAATAGACAAACACCTCCAGCATCATTGCTAGCATCAATGCAAAAACACTGGAATCCACACACCGAACCTACTAAATCCATCTCTACCCCGATCCATGCTTCTGTGAACAAACAAACATCTACGGAGTCAAGAGCTGTTTGCAGCTCGTCTGTCTTACTGCGCAGACTGCACTTATTCACCAGCGTGCCTTCCGGCTTCGTCAGTCTGGCTTTTTGACAACTTCACAATTTCGTCGCACCTATTCTCTCGGTAGTTTCCTCCCAAGGATATGTCCGTCTGTTTGGACATGATGGTGTGGTACAAACCAATGCGAACCATTTTTCTGCTCGGTTTTTGGCAGTGTCCAAGATACCACTTTTTGCCATAGTGCTTGTTGAGACAAGGATAAAAACTTCTGGCACATTACTAACAGAATGGTAGATCGGCTCAGATGATCAAATTTGCAATCGATTAACCGGAGTGGCTTGGTAAATAAAGATCATTCGCGACTGGGATATTCTATACGATGCCTACATACGTTGACGACCCAATGTAAATCATTTACCGTGACGTATAACAAGACGATGGGAGCAGCTTACCTTCAAGTTCCATTCAGATGGATATCAGAGTTTACGACAAGCGTATGCCGTCTCCATAACCGGCAGTTATGCGGTCAACCAGTCAGTGGCCCGAAAGACAGTTGACGGATGTAGATAGCAGCAGTAAGTGATTATGGTCTGAGCGACTTGCCATATGAGCGGAGGCTAAAAGGTTTCCTTCAGAGTGAACCCCCATGCACGATGTTCAGGGTATGTTTCCTAAGTCCAACTCTTCGTGTTCAACCGGACCAGATTCGTTCACGAATGCTAAATGAAGCGTCTTCTGTATTTATCAAGTTATCTTATGAAATTTCATGTCGAATCCTTCTGCTGGTATTCCTTCGAAAAAATTGAAGCTGGTTGCCGTCACCCTTATTTACACGTCGAATGTTCGGCACTCAATTTACTCTCATCGATCAGACAGTCAAAGGAATACTCCGCGCGAAACCTCACTAGGTCTTCTCAAACGAACTATCTTAGCGCATCTCTCAGACTACACTCTCACATCTGCATCTCAGCACGAACTCCTGCCAGACGGGTCCTGCTTAACTAACATGCCGTTTCATGTGGACAAGTCAACAGGCACAAGAAATCAGAACCTTATATCAGACGCCAATTTTTTAAATTTGATAAGGAGTTGGACCGGGTACCATACGGTCCATTTCCAGGGTAAGCGTAGAAATACGGCACCAGGGAAGATATTCACCGCTTGACTGTCTTATCTCTTAATGATGGAACATTTCACGATAAAGCTGGTACTGATTTATGCTTTCCCGCACTCAGCACACCAATCTAACCAAAACCCTATCCTGCGTTCACTGTTAATTTTAAATTGCATCACGGATTTGCTAAACGTTTCCTTCTCACTCCATCAGAAGAGATTAGCCAGAAGAGAAGTCGCTACACTAAGCATGACGAAGCGAAATTTTCCCCAGGCATAACGGCGTTCCAAACATTTTGCATGATATATGTTCAACTATCGCTTGAGTACACCATAGCGGCTGTTTGCAATGTCCTCAAAGAAGACACATGCTCACAAGATGTCATACCGAGCTGCGACAAAAACCAATGCATGTCTCGAAGAAGTAGTGTGCTAGTCACAACTTAAAATCCTTGATCTCCACCCAAGAAAACACAGAAGAGTCCGAAGCGACATCTGTGCTATTCTGAATTGGAAAACTTGAATAGCCCTATAACGCGTCTAAACACCAGTTAACAGTGAGCGAGAAATACGTATTGGATTTGGGAACCTTGCGCCGCCGCCTGGGACCCGTGTATCGATCACCGAAGTCGCTGAATTCAAACCTCCCACGCAAGTGACAAGGGGAAGAACTAGTACTGATAGCAGTAAACAGTTGTTTTTCGTGAGAGGATAAGCTGAATTTATTGATGTATAAAAGTATTAAAGAAATCACAATCCGTCGTTGCCTGATTGAATTAGCAAATGATAAGTCACGAACTGCAAGTTGATTGGTGCAATGCGGAACATACAAATTGGTTGTTCTTCCAATTCTGATGTGGTATTATTTGCGTGACATTGGGAATGGACAGCTGCTGGTGCTTCTGTTGGAGGGAAGCCGGTTTCCCTCCATACCCTGGAAAAAATAATTTGAACATCCGAATTTTGTGATTGGCTGTTGGATAAGTCCGTTGGCAGATTAATTTATACTGGAGTTTGCGTACATATAATCGGTAAATAATTGCACAGTTTCCGGTGTTGAAGTGCAGGTTAATACAGAACAACAACGTGAATGCATTGATTTGTATAGTGCCAATTGCATACGTTTATCTGTGTGCACATACATGTGCATACCTGATTATATCGACTGGAGTCCACGTAATTATGGGTAGACGTGTATATTTGCTACCTGACCATTTCTAATTCTCCATTCATTAGCATGCACACTATATGTAGTCACCGAAGCCTTTCTGCATTTTAATGCACATCTCTCTACGTATGTGGGCTGCTAAGCGAGCAAACAACTGTGCATCCTCGAATGTGCCTCCATAGCGCGTGTCATTGAGTTCAGTGTGAACATTAGTTTGGGAGACAAATTACGATGTGTGGTATTTGATATATTTTTTGGCAAGATTATTTTACCATTTTAAGTAACCTCGATATAAATTCCATTTCACCGAATTTTCAGAAATCTTTGTATGAAAGCAAACCGACTCTCCTGTTGGTGCAGGTTTTGGATAAGCGCTGAGTCCAATAGATCTTCACCACAACATCATTCTCACTTTTCCTTCTATCCGAAGTACAGGTTGCGGAACTGTTGACGTACGCAATCCGACTGGTCTGAGAGGTTCAGTGTCTACAATTTGGAACGTATCCGACAAAGTAAAACCCTGTCAATGATCACTATCGACAATCGATCGATAATGAAAAGAAAAATCTCAGCGCATTGACCCTGTGTATTATAACGCACCCTGGAAAACAGAGTGTACAGAGAAATACGTCAAGCTAGCGGGGCACTGAGCAAGTTGTGATTTTAGACCCGGACCGGATGTTACAAAATGGGTAGCTTGACTAAAACAAAAACAGGTTCAAAACCACAATAATAGAAAATGTGCACATGAATGTGACTACCAAAAAATCAATCAGCATAGTCGCTACATAGCGCTCCCCCAGAAAGCTAGTAGGTATAACACAGGCCTTTGTTATTGCAGAGAGGGAGGAACAATCACATCATGTCTTTCGAACTGATCGCGGTTACAGTGTGATACACGCAAAAGATGATCGCGCGTGATAGGGAATGTCAAAGTTCGGTGGTGGAGGGCGGTCACTCCAAAATAGTTGCTGCGCTGGTATGGTTAATTCATTTGTTATTTAGTCTTCGGTGCGTTTCTTGTCTATCGCAGTGGGCTGCCCAACCCCAAAAACTCTTGAGAGAAAATGTGGGTAGGTTTGTCCAGTGCTGTACGATGGGTAGATGGGTGTTGCCTCTCCATGCATCCTGTCCGGATCTTCTGGAAGAGGGAGAAAACGCGGTGAGGTACCTGCATGGCAGGTGACAAAAGATAACTCACCATGTCAACGTATCCGGTGGAATAAATAACTTCACATTCGACGTTTCATAGACACTGCAACTTTGTGTCATTGTCTTTGGTTGTCCTATTTATTGTTATCCTGTCTACAGTTGATAGACTCAGAAAAGAAGAAGATTGGTAGGCGAATAAACCTGATCCCAAACAATGCCATTTTGTTTGTGGACCTGGCAATTCATTCTAAAACAGCAAAGGCGTAAGAATCAAAGAGTTTGTCGATTTTTTTGTTTGCTTTTGCGTGCAAAAACATCCACAAATTCACAAATGAGCAGATAGACAGTAAGCTTTCGAATGAGAGGTCATTTTCTTTTTTTCTTTTTCTGTATCAGAAATGTTATCTCTAATTCCAGACATACCATGGCTCAGAAGAGCAGAAGGAACAAACCATGAGTAAAAATGTTGGCATATTAATGTTGGAAAAAGCTTATTCCCGAAAATGCTAAATATTAACATACTCTACAAATCGTAGGACTTGCGCAGCTCCCTAACTAGACGATTATGCCCAGAGGTTGTGGGAGCGTGGGTCGGAGTTGCGGGGATACTTACGACTGCAGGAGGTTCCGGGGCGGAGCGTTTTTGCTGCCAGAGGGGGTTTCGAGCGAGGAACGATAGTTGTCGACTCAGGCTTGGCTGATAGTTTTTCCGTAAATGCTGGTTCCAGCCTGTCCACGGAGACTACTTCGCGTCCACCGTTTTGGCTAATAGCGAAGATTTTCGTGTCTCGTGCGAGGACACGATAGGGGCCGGGGTGCGATGGGTCGCAGTGGTAGCCGTCATTCTTCCGTACGTAGAAAGACGTGCGTACAGGAAGGCAGCTTAGCGTGCACTGCTGCACCGGACGCAGCTTTAGTATGTGGTGCGCCTAACGAGCTGTGTAGCTGCCGTAATCATACGGTGCTGAAGGTGCAGGCGAGATGAGTTTACCCGGTAATCTAAGTGTGCAACCAGAAAGTATTTCGGCTGCAGTGGCGTTTAGGTCCTCTCTCATTGTGTTTCGCAAGCCTAAAAGAATCAACAGCGGTGCCTCTCTCCACGAGGGAATGGCGTGTGCGCTGAGGGTCGCTTTTAGCTGCCGACGGGAACGCTCGACCATTCCATTTGCTGCCGACTGGTAGGCCGTAGTTCGGATGTGCTTGCTCCCTAGCGTATTCAAGAGGGCCGCGAAATGTCCTTCAAAGTGTGACCCACGATTTGTGGTCACCACTGCTGCACAACTGAATTGTGCCACCCAGCGTTCCAGAAAGGCGCTAGCTACTGTTTTTGATGAGCACTTGGGTAGCGGTATGGCTGCAGGCCATCTCATGAAGCGGTCGACAGACGTCAACAGATAAATAGAGCCATTTGAAGGTGGTAGGGGGCTTACCAGATCAACGTGCACGTGGTGAAAACGTGTCTGGCAAGGGGAAGGTACCATGGTGGCTCTTTGTGTGACGGAGGACATCGGAACGTTGGCATCGGAGGCAAGAACGGCTCTAGTTGCGGACGTCATGGTTTATCTTGGGCCATACGAATCTTTTAGTAACAAGTTTGGCTGAAGCGCGTATGACAGGATGGGACAAATTGTGCAATGTCTCAAGAATTGCGCGGCAAAAAGTTTCAAGCACTACAGGGCGAGGTGTGCCCTGTGAAGTTTCTAAGAAGATTGTTCCCTCTGAATATGTCACAGGTACTGGTTGAATCGTGACAGAGCTCTTTTGGCGAAGATGCTCGATCTCAGGTTCAGTTGCTTGTGCAGCAGCCATGTCTTCCAAATCGATGCTGTGGTCAGCAGCTACGCTGTGGTTATGGACGCGTGAAAGAGCGTCTGCGACAATGTTCTCGGCACCTGAGACCTGTCAAATATCAGTCGCGAACTGAGAGATATAATCCGGGTGTCTTACTTCCCTCGAAGAATGCCTGTCGGATGGAGTATTTGGGGAGTATGTTAACGGTTCATGGTCGGTGTAAACCGTAAATGTCCTGTCTTCCATCAAACGACGAAAATGGCGGATGCCGAAATTGATAGCTAACAATTCCCTACCGAACGTGCTATAGCGGGATTCCGCAGGTACTAAGCGTTTGAAGAGGAATGCTAACGGGTGCCACTGCTTTTCGACCAGCTGTTGTGAAACAGCACCAACGGCTCTGTCCGAAGCACCGCTCACAACGGACAGTGGCGCGTTCAGATTAGGATGGGCAAGAATAACTAGTTCGGCTACCGCATCCTTGAACTTAACGAACGCCTTGCGTGCAGCTTCAGTGAAGTGGAGTTTGCGTCCATCTCCACGGAGAAGATCAGTCATTGGCTGCATTATGCGCGCAAAATAAGGTACGAAGTGTCTGTCGTAGTTGGCTAGACCGCTGAAACGACGAAGTTGCTTAAAGGAACGTGGCTCAGGGTATTTACGAATAGCTTTAACTTTGTACGTGAGTGCGGCGATTCCCTTTTCTGAGACCCTATGGCCCAGAAATTCCGTCGTAGCCTTACCTAATTCGAATTTAGTGGGATTGACCGTGACACCGCGTTGGGTCAGACGTTCCAGTAAGGTGCGGAGATGAGCGACGTGTTCTTCCTGTGAAGAACCGGCTACCAAAATATCATCCAGATAAGGGTAGACAAAGTCCAAACCACGTGTCACTTCATGTATAAAGCGTTGGAAAGTTTGAGCTGCGTTGCTCAAACCAAATGACATTTGAAGAAATTCGAAAAGGCCAAAGGGGGTTATTAGCCGCGGTTTTGGGTGTCTTCTTCGGCTACCGGGATTTGGTGATATGCACGTACTAAATTTATCTTGCCGAATATGTTTTTCTCCATGTGAGCAAGTCGTTTGGTCCTGCATGTGCGGGATTGGATACGTGTCAGGGACGGTTGCTTTGTTTAGCCAGTCACCTGACTTCTTAGGGACCATGTGCAACGGTGAGGCCCATGGACCCTCGGAAGGGCGTATTATTCTGAGTTCAGGTATGTGCTCCAACTCTGTCCTGGAGAATTTGAGTTTGTCGGGAGCCAACTGGCAAGGTCTTGCAGAGGCGGGGTTCCTTTAGTACGGATGTGATGTGTGTAACTTGAGGTCACAAAGAGAATATCGTTAGATGTGCAAACGAGCTGTGGGAACACAATGAAGAGGTCCACAAATTTTCTGGGGGCGGCTGGTCGGGCATACGGAGAATTGAGTCGACAGTTTGGAGAGCCGCATGAACTGAGCGTCTGATAACTAAGGCTTACATGACGTCGTTCTGCTGGACCTATTATTAACCGCCGCGTTCACATGTCGAGGGGCGTCAGAATGGTTATCCACGTAGTGCGCATTTGACAACTAAATATTTCCCGGACCACACTGAAAAGGTCATCAGGTGATACACGGAGTTTGGAGATAGACGTTGTGTTTGTTAACGAAAGATGGCTGTCAAAACCTTCTTTGAAACACCGGACATTGTGACTGACTCCGGCTCCACTTGGAAGTTCATTCCAAATGTAGGAAAACTTTACAAGGAAGAAGTTTGCTCGTAAATTTTTCCTTGATATCAGGGTTGGCAAGGTGGAACCCTTACTTGTCATATTATATGGAGGGCTGTGTTGTGAGTGGATGGCAAACTTTGTGGTAATCACATCGGAATGTATGAGTTTATTAGGCAGCGTCAGATTTAGCTTTAGCCTACGTGACTTAAGTAGATCTATACTAAGTTTCCACAGCGCTGTCTGTAGGTGACCGAAGAAGAATATCCTAATAAGCTTTTGGTAAACGATCGTTCAAGGTTTTCTAACACAAGCCGATCAGACTTGCCTAGATGGCAGTAAATGAAAGTGCATTAATCGAGTTGAGGCTGAGCACCTATTTGGTAGAGCGTTAGCGGCGTAGCTGGTGGACTGAACGCCTTGTTGATGCAACCTGTTGTTCTAGTTGTTGTTACCTGGAACCAAACCTGTTCAGAGAAACTGAAGGAGTTTGAGTGCCGTATTCCTAGATTTCTGATTGAAGTGGCTGTATCAATATTACAACCATGTAGTGAGTTGGAGCCATGAGGTAATCTACAACCATAAGTGAGGATGTTCCATTTGTCTGCTGAGAACGACATCAGCCAGGTTCTCCACCACAACTGCGATGACGCTAGGTGCCGTCGTACATTTTGCAGACAGAAATTGTTACTGCCCTGGCGGAATGTGTAAACGATTTTGATGTCGTCAGCAAACAGAAAGTGCTTGCCATGTGTAATAACGTCGCATAAGTCATTTATGTACATCAAGAAGAGCAACGGACACAGAACACTTCCTTGGACCACCCCACCAGTCACTTGTTTTGATGTTGAGTAGTGATCTCCTATTTTGACTTTTTGAGTGCGACCTTCAAAGTATGACGACGGCCAGCTATACAAGGGATCTTGTATGCCAAAAGATGCTATTTTGATCAAGCGCCACTCATGAGGCACATTATCGAAAGCCTTTTGCATGTCCAAGAGTATGACAATCACCGCATTTCCTGCGCTGACATGTCATACAAGAGATTTTACTAAGGAAACCGTGCTGTGAAGGGTCACGAGGTTTTGTGTCCATAAGAACTCGATTATGTGCAACTTTATTATTCTTTCAAAAATTCTCGAGCAGATTAACGTGTGGCTGATGGGACCACAGTAACGTCCTGCCATGAACCACTCCTGTGACGAGGCACAATGATTGAGTAGTTCCATGAAAGAAGGAATGTGCTGGATGAAAGTGATAAGTTGGACAAATTAAGAAAGCTCGCATAATGCATGCTGTCCGATTGTTTGTCTGCATGTGATGTGACCGTGGTGCGAACCTGAAGGACACTCGTGTCACACTCTTCCGGTTTACTCGCTCGTCGACGGCCGGTCTCTAACCTCTCTAGCCAACTCGCTTGTCGCTGCCTTTTATAGCCCTATCAGAGACCACCTGTAGATTTCGTCGAATGAAGATTTGGTTTCTTTCCTCAACGGTCTTTTTCTTTTTGCGTCTGATAATTGCGTACCTGAAAAAAGCGACTTGGTGCAACGTGCACTAAAGGTCAGCTTTCTTAAAACGCAATCCTGGAATACGTAAATGCAAAAGACATGAGAAAGAGAAAGATGTCGCTCACCTATCGCTATTACCGAGAATATAAACCACTACCAAGGCCTTGAATTTAATCACAAAACCAGCCTCAACGACAATCGGCGGAAAGCTACTCCAGTGGCGCGTCCACTGTGCGGGAGAAGAAAGTCTACCCAGCGTTCCAGTGCTCCTTTTGAAGAATTTATCATGGTGATCTCTGTAAATGCTTAATCAATCGAATGATAAGGAATAACCGATATGACCACCGGTGTGTACAAAAGGCATACGCACAAGTGAAGGGAAGACGTATCCAAAACTTCAATGACCTAATGATAAGTCAAAATCCGTGAAAATGGATAGGCCACCGCCCGAGAGGAAGCGCCAGGGAGTAGGTCCGGACGTCGTTTTGATAAACAATTCCATACACGAAGTGAAATGACGAGTGTTCGGCGTCGATAGGTCAAACAACACGCCGAGCCAGAAGAAGTTCCACCGTGCGATTACTCTACCAGCTCAAGTATCTAAGCAACCGGAGAAGACAGACAGCGCGCAGTGACTCCCGTTTATTCTAGATGATGTAGTGACCTGAAGATACCCCGGGTCTGCCTGCTGTACAGTGTGTAAAATCTCTCCTAAAATCTTAGCTCACGTTGTACATAGGACCTCAAGTATCTTTGCCTGCCATCTGCCTGTAACACAAAATCGCGTCTTTTCGTTTGCATGCCTGTCAACTTATCCGCGTCAACCGCGCCATACACCTTTTCCGACTTGCTCGCGCGCTCGACGGTCGGATCCTTAACCTCCCTAGCTATTTCGCGTATCAGTGTCGTCTAGGGCTGAACGAGACCATTCATAATTACCGCATAATATAGTTTCGGTCTCTGCAATTACCCTTATTCTTATTTCGCGCCTTGTATTTCTGCTTATATCTGAGGAAACGTTAATTTAGTGCACGTACGCACAGAAATGACAACCAGATTAAAAAACTGATGATGGTTTCAAACTAGCGTACAGGTGAAGTTAACAAAACGGTGCGTACTGTAACATACAGAAATGAATTGCGAAATATAATTAATAACTGTATGCAGCAACTATGCTGATTGATTTTTTGGTAGTCACATTCATGTGCACATTTTCTATTATTGTGGTTTTGAACCTGTTTTTGTTTTAGTCAAGCTACCCATTTTGTAACATCCGGTCCGGGGCTAAAATCACAACCTGCTCAGTGCCCCGCTAGCTTGACGTATTTCTCTGTACACTCTGTTTTCCAGGGTGCGTTATAATACACAGGGTCAATGCGCTGAGATTTTTGTCTTTTCATTATCGATCGATTGTCGATAATGATCATTGACAGGGTTTTATTTGATTGGATACGTTCCAACAACTGGTGAGCCCGATATTACTTTGAACACGTGGTTACACTTTGCCATTTTTCGGCGAGTCCGTTCCGTATCGTTATTTCGCCTTGTACTCCCGGAGAGATATTTTGTTCGTTATATATGTTGGTTTTGTTATTTTTATATCACCGTTTTAATTGTATATCACTGTGTAACCGTGACTTGTCATACCCATGTCAGCTAACGATTCCAAGTCGCTCGAGTACTCCACGGTAGCCACATCACTGTTAGTCCCACCGTTCTTGGAGACGGACCCCATCCTATGGTTTTTACAGCTAGAGGCAGAATTCTTCGAAAACCGAGTCTTTTCTGACCGGGCTGAATCCAGCCAGTTAGTAGCTCGTTTACCATAAGAGGCCACGACACAGCTCCGAGATGTGTTAGTGAGCCAGCGCACAGAGAATATCTATGAATCCCTGAAGGAAGCTGTAATAAAGCGAGTCACCCCATCGGAAAAGACTTGTCTGCAACAACTATTTAGCGAGTTAAAACTGAGCGACAGACTGCCACGACCCTACTTCGAAAGAAGCAACAACTATTAAGCACATCGCACATGGAGGAGTCTCTCCAGTGTTGAATGTGGATAACGAATCTACCGGAGACGGCGCAGGCGATCGAGTCTATCGCGAGGTCAAAGCCATTTATAGGCTATTTATTCCACATTGCGCTCAGCTTATGCAGCTTTTAACTGGGTTACTCCGCGGCCGTGTCAACGGAGTCGTAGAGTTATCACCAACAGCCATCGAGTCGTTCGATAGAATTAAGAAAGCATTAGCCATCGCCGTTATGTTGCACCACTTCAACTCAGCCGCGGAAATAAGTGTAGCTATTGACGCGTCAGACACCGCAGTCGGCGCCGTACTTCAACAGTTCGTCGATGGACTCTGGAAACCGCTCGCTTTCTTTTCCAGACGTTTACTTCCGGCTGAAACTAGGTATAGCACATTCGGTTGTGAGCTGTTAGCAATTTACTCGCCCGTTCGGCACTTCCGACATGCCCTCGAGGGGAACCAGTTTGTGATTTTCACCGACCACAGACCGTTGGTTTTTGCTTTCCGCAGTAGGTCTGAGCGACATCCGCTCCGCGAAGTTCGCCATCTGGACTTCGTATCTCAGTTTACGTCTGATGTACGCCGCGTTTCTGGCAGCGACAACGTTGTGGCGGATGCCTTATCCCGAGCGTCGGTACTAGTTGGTCACGACTCAATCGACTTAAGCGCTATGGCCAACGCACAGCGTTCGGAAAATGATTTCCGTGCCTCCTGCGCCCACCCATCGTAGAAAAGTTTCCTCAGTAAGTAGATAATATGGGGATCGGAAAGGAGAATGTAATCTCACACGTTAGATGAGAAAATGTGCGGTCATAAGATTTACTGTGACAAACAAAGTGCTAGCGAAATTTTTTGAGAAAGAACTCATACGATATTATCATGTTTGTTGTGATTGTTAGAATATATAATATTATCTACTGTTTGTTGCTCCCCAACGCTCAAGGAATGCGCGTGCTACAGTCTCTGAACGGACGTCGGATATGGGGACGGACTCTGACCACCGCGTGAAACGACTTACTATCGTCAAAAGATGTCATCCCATTAGAGGATGGCAAAGGACCTACAATGTCGATGTGGAGATGTGCAAGTCGAGAGGTAGTCGAAGGGAATCGGCCAGTCGAGGCCGACAAGTGGCGGTGAACCTTAGCTTTTTGACAATCTAGGCAAAATCGTGCCCACGTGCGAAGATCCTTTTGCATACCAGGCCGGACGTACCTATCGGAAATAAGCTTGGCCGTGGCCCGGATGCCAGGCTGGGTGATTTTGTGTTGCGTGTCGAACATGCGTCGTCGGAAAAGAGTAGGAACTACTGAACGTGGATGTCCAGTAGAGATATCGCAAAGAATCGTGTCTGCAGACGCTGGCAAAGGTTGATCAGTCAGCCGTAAGGCTGATTGTTGGCAGGAGGCACGGAAATCATTTTCCGAACGCTGTGCGTTGGCCATAGCGCTTAAGTCGATTGAGTCGTGACCAACTAGTACCGACGCTCGGGATAAGGCATCCGCCACAACGTTGTCGCTGCCAGAAACGCGGCGTACATCAGACGTAAACTGAGATACGAAGTCCAGATGGCGAACTTCGCGGAGCGGATGTCGCTCAGACCTACTGCGGAAAGCAAAAACCAACGGTCTGTGGTCGGTGAAAATCACAAACTGGTTCCCCTCGAGGGCATGTCGGAAGTGCCGAACGGGCGAGTAAATTGCTAACAGCTCACAACCGAATGTGCTATACCTAGTTTCAGCCGGAAGTAAACGTCTGGAAAAGAAAGCGAGCGGTTTCCAGAGTCCATCGACGAACTGTTGAAGTACGGCGCCGACTGCGGTGTCTGACGCGTCAATAGCTACACTTATTTCCGCGGCTGAGTTGAAGTGGTGCAACATAACGGCGGTGGCTAATGCTTTCTTAATTCTATCGAACGACTCGATGGCTGTTGGTGATAACTCTACGACTCCGTTGACACGGCCGCGGAGTAACCCAGTTAAAAGCTGCATAAGCTGAGCGCAATTTGGAATAAACCGCTCATAATAGTTGACTCTCCCGTTAAATGGACGAATAGCTGTTTCAGGGGGTTGTAGGATGGGTGTATTCGCGGAGTAATCCCGCCTTATCGGTTAACGGTCGAATTTCGTGCTGGTCAACGTAATGTCCTAGATACTCTATCGCTGTTGGACCAAAAACACACTTTTCCGCGTTAATCGTTATGCCACAAGTAGCTAATCTGTAGGAGATGAATCCGGTGTTCTTGTTCAGGCGCGCTTGCAACTAGTAGGTAGTCGATGTAGGTTTTGACGAAATCCAGACCCCGTGTGACGTCGTCGATGGAACGTTGAAACGTTTTGCAGCGTTCCGCCAACCAAACGGCATACGTAGAAACTGTAAAAAACCGAATGGTGTGATGACAGCTGTTTTGGCAACATCTTCATCCGCAACCGGGATCTGGTGGTATGCGCGCACCAGATCAATTTTTCAGAAAACACGGGTACAATGAATGCTATCCGTGTTGTCCTGTATGTGCGGAATCGGGTACCTGTCGGGTATTGTGGCGTTGTTGAGCGAACGATAGTCTCCACGCGGGCGCCAATCGCCCGACGCTTTAGATGCCATATTGAATGGAGAGGAACAAGCGCTACTAGACGTGCGAATGAGTTCGAGCTCGAACATGTGCTCAAACTCGGCGCGGGCTATCTTAAGCTTGTCTGGTGTCAGCCCGCGAGCTTTGGGGAACACCGGCGGGCCTCTCGTGACTAGGTGGTGCATCGTGGAACCCCTGACGGCAGGCAGAGATGAAGACTGGCGAAAACAGTCGGATACTTATTGATTAGAAAACTAAAGTTTAGTTTTGAAGAGCTTTGATATACAGGACTGATTGATAACTTATCGGTCAAAATCCCTATAACCGTAAGCTTTGTCGTTTGGTCGACTAGACGGCGTCGTCTGGAATTGACCAAAAGGTCAAAGTGCAGGAGAAGTTTGATGCCGATAATCGTCAGCTGGACGTCGGCGACCGTGAAGATCCAGCGGAAAGGTCTACGGAGACCTAAATTAAGTGTGCGAGAGCACTGACCAAGCATTTTCATAGTGCTTCCATTGGCCGCGCGAAAATTCGAAATAGATGACCTGTTTAAGTCGTGAGTCTCAGGTGAGATCACGCTGACCTCGGCACCTGTGTCGATAAGATAGTGATTCCCCGACTCGTGATCTTTTGGAAAGAAGAGACGACCAGGCGGGCGAGTTACGTCGTTAACCATGTGGATTCGGCTGCCCCGTTTGCTGACTGGACCAAAGGCACAAGGCTGCCGGCTGTTTAGTTAGGGTGGCAACTTGAGCGTTCAAAGTGACAAATGCGCTCTGACTATCCGAAGCGAGCTGGGAAACAGCGGTACCGTATGTTTCCTCAATCCGGTCGGCGACATCTGTCAAGGTTGACGAGCTTGCTGACGGGTTTGCGCTAAGAACGTTTTGCATATCCTCAGGCAAACGCTGTAGCCACATCTCCCTAAGTAGAACCTCTTCTATGTGTGTCGTGACTGCTGGCCGCTGCATGTGGCGGGGAACATGCGATGGTTCACGGTCACCGAGCTCGGCCGCACTCAGAAGCTGAGAAATACGTTGGCTATCAGACAGGCCAACCCGCTTAATTACGGGCGCTTTAAGTTGCTCGTAGGGCTTCGTGGAGCCCGGTAACTCCAAAACATTGTCCACCTCGTCAATGAAGTGAGATGGCAGTGCCGCAACCACATGATGGAAACGCTCCAGCTCTGAACTAATCTGTCGTAGCGCAAATATGGCTTCCAACTGAGCAAACGTCGATTTAGGATTATTCTCTCTAAACGATGCAAACGGTACGGCTAATGCACTGACCAAAGCGTCTGACAGAACGTGCGGTTGAGCCTCCATCACAGCGGAATACATAATAAATCGAATTTCTATATATGTGAGGAAAGAAATATGTAAAACGTAGTAAAGAAATAACAACCAACAGTTATAAAGAAGATATACCTGTGGAAAAGAAAAAGTAATCGAACAGGCTCACCAATTTAGTGCACGTTGCACCAAGTCGCTTTTTTCAGGTACGCAATTATCAGACGCAAAAAGAAAAAGACCGTTGAGGAAAGAAACCAAATCTTCATTCGACGAAATCTACAGGTGGTCTCTGATAGGGCTATAAAAGGCAGCGACAAGCGAGTTGGCTAGAGAGGTTAGAGACCGGCCGTCGACGAGCGAGTAAACCGGAAGAGTGTGACACGAGTGTCCTTCAGGTTCGCACCACGGTCACATCACATGCAGACAAACAATCGGACAGCATGCATTATGCGAGCTTTCTTAATTTGTCCAACTTATCACTTTCATCCAGCACATTCCTTCTTTCATGGAACTACTCAATCATTGTGCCTCGTCACAGGAGTGGTTCATGGCAGGACGTTACTGTGGTCCCATCAGCCACACGTTAATCTGCTCGAGAATTTTTGAAAGAATAATAAAGTTGCACATAATCGAGTTCTTATGGACACAAAACCTCGTGACCCTTCACAGCACGGTTTCCTTAGTAAAATCTCTTGTATGACATGTCAGCGCAGGAAATGCGGTGATTGTCATACTCTTGGACATGCAAAAGGCTTTCGATAATGTGCCTCATGAGTGGCGCTTGATCAAAATAGCATCTTTTGGCATACAAGATCCCTTGTATAGCTGGCCGTCGTCATACTTTGAAGGTCGCACTCAAAAAGTCAAAATAGGAGATCACTACTCAACATCAAAACAAGTGACTGGTGGGGTGGTCCAAGGAAGTGTTCTGTGTCCGTTGCTCTTCTTGATGTACATAAATGACTTATGCGACGTTATTACACATGGCAAGCACTTTCTGTTTGCTGACGACATCAAAATCGTTTACACATTCCGCCAGGGCAGTAACAATTTCTGTCTGCAAAATGTACGACGGCACCTAGCGTCATCGCAGTTGTGGTGGAGAACCTGGCTGATGTCGTTCTCAGCAGACAAATGGAACATCCTCACTTATGGTTGTAGATTACCTCATGGCTCCAACTCACTACATGGTTGTAATATTGATACAGCCACTTCAATCAGAAATCTAGGAATACGGCACTCAAACTCCTTCAGTTTCTCTGAACAGGTTTGGTTCCAGGTAACAACAACTAGAACAACAGGTTGCATCAACAAGGCGTTCAGTCCACCAGCTACGCCGCTAACGCTCTACCAAATAGGTGCTCAGCCTCAACTCGATTAATGCACTTTCATTTACTGCCATCTAGGCAAGTCTGATCGGCTTGTGTTAGAAAACCTTGAACGATCGTTTACCAAAAGCTTATTAGGATATTCTTCTTCGGTCACCTACAGACAGCGCTGTGGAAACTTAGTATAGATCTACTTAAGTCACGTAGGCTAAAGCTAAATCTGACGCTGCCTAATAAACTCATACATTCCGATGTGATTACCACAAAGTTTGCCATCCACTCACAACACAGCCCTCCATATAATATGACAAGTAAGGGTTCCACCTTGCCAACCCTGATATCAAGGAAAAATTTACGAGCAAACTTCTTCCTTGTAAAGTTTTCCTACATTTGGAATGAACTTCCAAGTGGAGCCGGAGTCAGTCACAATGTCCGGTGTTTCAAAGAAGGTTTTGACAGCCATCTTTCGTTAACAAACACAACGTCTATCTCCAAACTCCGTGTATCACCTGATGACCTTTTCAGTGTGGTCCGGGAAATATTTAGTTGTCAAATGCGCACTACGTGGATAACCATTCTGACGCCCCTCGACATGTGAACGCGGCGGTTAATAATAGGTCCAGCAGAACGACGTCATGTAAGCCTTAGTTATCAGACGCTCAGTTCATGCGGCTCTCCAAACTGTCGACTCAATTCTCCGTATGCCCGACCAGCCGCCCCCAGAAAATTTGTGGACCTCTTCATTGTGTTCCCACAGCTCGTTTGCACATCTAACGATATTCTCTTTGTGACCTCAAGTTACACACATCACATCCGTACTAAAGGAACCCCGCCTCTGCAAGACCTTGCCAGTTGGCTCCCGACAAACTCAAATTCTCCAGGACAGAGTTGGAGCACATACCTGAACTCAGAATAATACGCCCTTCCGAGGGTCCATGGGCCTCACCGTTGCACATGGTCCCTAAGAAGTCAGGTGACTGGCTAAACAAAGCAACCGTCCCTGACACGTATCCAATCCCGCACATGCAGGACCAAACGACTTGCTCACATGGAGAAAAACATATTCGGCAAGATAAATTTAGTACGTGCATATCACCAAATCCCGGTAGCCGAAGAAGACACCCAAAACCGCGGCTAATAACCCCCTTTGGCCTTTTCGAATTTCTTCAAATGTCATTTGGTTTGAGCAACGCAGCTCAAACTTTCCAACGCTTTATACATGAAGTGACACGTGGTTTGGACTTTGTCTACCCTTATCTGGATGATATTTTGGTAGCCGGTTCTTCACAGGAAGAACACGTCGCTCATCTCCGCACCTTACTGGAACGTCTGACCCAACGCGGTGTCACGGTCAATCCCACTAAATTCGAATTAGGTAAGGCTACGACGGAATTTCTGGGCCATAGGGTCTCAGAAAAGGGAATCGCCGCACTCACGTACAAAGTTAAAGCTATTCGTAAATACCCTGAGCCACGTTCCTTTAAGCAACTTCGTCGTTTCAGCGGTCTAGCCAACTACGACAGACACTTCGTACCTTATTTTGCGCGCATAATGCAGCCAATGACTGATCTTCTCCGTGGAGATGGACGCAAACTCCACTTCACTGAAGCTGCACGCAAGGCGTTCGTTAAGTTCAAGGATGCGGTAGCCGAACTAGTTATTCTTGCCCATCCTAATCTGAACGCGCCACTGTCCGTTGTGAGCGGTGCTTCGGACAGAGCCGTTGGTGCTGTTTCACAACAGCTGGTCGAAAAGCAGTGGCACCCGTTAGCATTCCTCTTCAAACGCTTAGTACCTGCGGAATCCCGCTATAGCACGTTCGGTAGGGAATTGTTAGCTATCAATTTCGGCATCCGCCATTTTCGTCGTTTGATGGAAGACAGGACATTTACGGTTTACACCGACCATGAACCGTTAACATACTCCCCAAATACTCCATCCGACAGGCATTCTTCGAGGGAAGTAAGACACCCGGATTATATCTCTCAGTTCGCGACTGATATTTGACAGGTCTCAGGTGCCGAGAACATTGTCGCAGACGCTCTTTCACGCGTCCATAACCACAGCGTAGCTGCTGACCACAGCATCGATTTGGAAGACATGGCTGCTGCACAAGCAACTGAACCTGAGATCGAGCATCTTCGCCAAAAGAGCTCTGTCACGATTCAACCAGTACCTGTGACATATTCAGAGGGAACAATCTTCTTAGAAACTTCACAGGGCACACCTCGCCCTGTAGTGCTTGAAACTTTTTGCCGCGCAATTCTTGAGACATTGCACAATTTGTCCCATCCTGTCATACGCGCTTCAGCCAAACTTGTTACTAAAAGATTCGTATGGCCCAAGATAAACCATGACGTCCGCAACTAGAGCCGTTCTTGCCTCCGATGCCAACGTTCCGATGTCCTCCGTCACACAAAGAGCCACCATGGTACCTTCCCCTTGCCAGACACGTTTTCACCACGTGCACGTTGATCTGGTAAGCCCCCTACCACCTTCAAATGGCTCTATTTATCTGTTGACGTCTGTCGACCGCTTCATGAGATGGCCTGCAGCCATACCGCTACCCAAGTGCTCATCAAAAACAGTAGCTAGCGCCTTTCTGGAACGCTGGGTGGCACAATTCAGTTGTGCAGCAGTGGTGACCACAAATCGTGGGTCACACTTTGAAGGACATTTCGCGGCCCTCTTGAATACGCTAGGGAGCAAGCACATCCGAACTACGGCCTACCAGTCGGCAGCAAATGGAATGGTCGAGCGTTCCCGTCGGCAGCTAAAAGCGACCCTCAGCGCACACGCCATTCCCTCGTGGAGAGAGGCACCGCTGTTGATTCTTTTAGGCTTGCGAAACACAATGAGAGAGGACCTAAACGCCACTGCAGCCGAAATACTTTCTGGTTGCACACTTAGATTACCGGGTAAACTCATCTCGCCTGCACCTTCAGCACCGTATGATTACGGCAGCTACACAGCTCGTTAGGCGCACCACATACTAAAGCTGCGTCCGGTGCAGCAGTGCACGCTAAGCTGNTCACCGTCTCCCCCAAATTCAGAAAGCAAGTTATAAGCACGCCCAGACACGATCACAGTCTTGAGTCCGTTGAACGTAGCGCTGCTGTTGAAGAGGAAGACAACTGACCTTATTGAGAGAAAGCCGATGACGAAATTAGATGGAGAACTCTTCAAGGTTTGTTTGAACTAGGCGTGGAAGACAATCAAACACTAGGCAGGCATCGCAAACCCTGCCATGACGGTTGTCTTCGGCCAATCCGTTTTGCACAGATAACATCGAGGAGACTCTGCTACCGGCCTTTTACCTACTCAAAATTTGAAGAAGCTCATCTGAATACAAAAACCTAACTTGCCCTGGATGGTCAGGTAGACCAAACGACGCCGTGTTGTAAACGCAATAGTTTCCGACAAGACCGAGTGCAGAAGTTGCTTGCATGTGGCGCAGGGTTGAAAGGTGCTGGTGCGTTGCCGGTGGACGAGCATGATGGTAACCAGTGGAGACCCATTTGTGCACACCTGAACCTGATCGTAAACAAAGGCGGATCATGCTCTATCCGGTGTCTGTCGCGTCCTATAAACTTGAGCTCCATCGTAAAACCTACACTATAGATAATCATTCCCATCACACGCGAGGTGCAATCCACTGTGCATCAGAGGTGGCACAAGTCGTAAAATCTTCTCACCCGGGCTCCGAACGTGGAACATCTGCTATTGATAAACCTCCTAGGATAGCATGTGGTCAAAGGGATTAAGATGCCGGATGTTGCCAGTAACCTCTTGCATCCCGCATATAGGCACAATCTTGGCACAGCTGACGTCTAAAGTTTCACCCCAGCCCAATAAATGCCCGTTGCTGATCTGAAGCCTAACATCACTCTCATATATGGGCACACGGATGTACACACCTAGTTGGTGATACGTGATAAGTCGTGCAGCTTCTCGAAAGAAAATAGTACACGAATTGTGAAAGACTGCTAACCAAAAGAGCCTGAGATTATAAATGTAGTGAAGACGTGGTTAACGCCTGAGGTATCAAAAGTTTGATCAACTTTCCCGATGGTCGGTTGAAAGAAGCAGAGATTGAGCCTAAGCCTACATTAGCACTGACATAAATGCAGTCATAAACAAAGGTCTGTCTCTAGTGTGACTTGAAGTGTTCTCGTAGACAATTGTTTGTACATACCACAGGTCATCGTAGGTCCTATTTATCGTGCTTCGTCCGCAACCTAGGAATGAGGTGAAGTGGTGCATAGTCAGCATACAGGTCACCACAGCCCGGTGACTTGGCGCAATCATTTCAGATGATTCCAACTTTCCTTCAGCAAGTCTCATCAAAGGACTGACCTTCGGTAGTGCTGTCACTGAAATCTATAATCCAGAAAAAATGGGACCCAACAAGTACGTCAATTAATCCATAGGATGGGCAGAACTTTATGGACAATGTTTACTGGATATGGTACAGGTACCAAACCACACATCTGTTAAGGACATTTGGCGCACCCGATCACGCTGCAGCCAGCGTCCTCCCGGTAACTAATGCTAACCGTATTCACTATTTTGTTTCACAAAACGGAAAATAAAAAACAACAGTGGTCCGGGCGGCACCGGCCAATCTCAGTACATTAGCAAACGGAACACGCCTTAAAGAGAAACAACAGCTACTGTGATTGCTATTTGGCGACAGGTTTCCCGAGTTTTTATTAACCTGTTTGTTACTACGTTTCGCAATCTTGTGTCGGGCAACTCAGTTATTTGAGTCTAGTAAGCATTCAAACGATTTGCGTCAACCTCGACGGTTTACGAACAGATTCCACGTGAGAGCTAATCGCCGCTTTTCGGTTGTTCGGCGATGGTCGGCCACAACTCTGTCTGCAGCAGCTTGTGTGTGCGCTCCGATCGGCCGAACCTTTCCTAACCAGGAAACCGCTCTAGTCAAATCTCCTCAGAAACACCATCCGCTCTCTAATGCTTACCCAAAATCAATTGCAGATGAACAAATTTCTGAATGATGCGGGAACACCTGGTGAATGTGACACGTGAGATGTACATCTACACCACACTGTCACACTTGAAAACTGTGATAACCTGTTTGGACCCTCTATGCGCTGCACATTCAACCTATGAGCTGTCTTTCTTCGAACTCCTTATCGCGCGACGAGTGAAGAAATAGCGTACATTGTGGGGTGAGATTTCTATTGAACGAGATAGTGTCGCCCAACTGAGTACAGAATTGCTGTAATAAGTGCTGTGCTGCTGTGCGCACTGACTGCAGGGCCCGTCAACTATTACTCGTAAAACCCACAGGTGGTCATCTTAAAAGGTTCTTCAGGCATATGCCAAGATCAAACCTGCTATGACATCTCGCAAGAGACCCCCAAGAATCTTCGCTTTTAATCCTGAGGAAGCAGAAAAATTACGTTCACAGTATGTACCTGTCCTCAGAAACTAAGCCTGAGTGAAACCATGCGCATAGCACCGAATCCCAGTCGCCTCTCGGATTCGTTCCTTAAGTGTTTTCACCAAGCTTGTTGACACACGCACTCTTACGCTGAAAGAAAACGCGGGAAGTTGGAGCAACCGTTCGTTTCTTTGTTGCAGCATGTAATTTGCCGGTTGTAGTCCAGCTACTAATCAGTGTGACATTATGTCTCATTTATGAGGGCGTGGATAGAACATCTCGGCGCGTGTTTCGAAAAAGGCCAGTTATTATTGCGTGCTAGTGCATATCCCGTTTTTACCATTTGATCATTCAAATTTACGTACTATTTGTTGTATTTTGTCATATTTACTTGCTTCTAGACCTTTTGAACATTACCAATTGATGAAAGTTGAATATCATATAGTAATGCCCGCTAAGTCAGCTACCCTTCAAAAATTGCCAGTCGTCAAGCCATCATCCCTGAGCAAAAAATGCATGTTGACTGTGAAGAAAGGTGTAAAATCTTCTGATTGTTCAACCAACATCTGCCCCGCTCCTGCTATCGCAGAGGATATCGAGGCCGCTGCTAAAACGGCAGTCTCAACAGCAAATCTTAGCACGTCACACGAAAGGCACAAAACTAAACCATGTTCAGTTTCCATCACCAATATATTCGTAGATCAGGCTAAAAAAAATTAAGGGAATTAGAGGCTGGAATAGCAAAACTACACAGTAGAAACGAGGAGCTTGCCGAATTTTTGCACAAATTAGATCCGCTATTGTGCATTATAGATGCCTCAAGTAACATCCGCCATCAGACTACTCCTAGTCACAAAGACCTCGTAGTCGCCGGAACGCTTATCGATACTGTAGCTACGGAATTGCACAAGCGGTTACGTTGTGCAAGCAAAGTGGTGGTGTTTAACGTACCTGACATAATACCTCTGATGTCGATTAAAAGGATCTTACTCCAAGCCAGTAAGATGGAAGAATGAGAGTGCTACTGTTTGAGACTCCACAAGAAAGTACAACAGAAGCACTGTCCATTGTTGCTACAGTCCACAAGTGAACTTGTAGCGAACGAATTTGTCAGAAGACAAGAGCAAATCAGGCGTGGCACAAATTTTAAGTCCATAAAAGTCTTTGGTGACAAGACGCCACTCCAGAGGGAAATATTGCGAGCCAATATTTCCCGAGAAAAAACCACAGTCAACAATCTCATTGATCTGACTGTAGATCTTGACTGCTCCACGAGTTCTGCGAACCCGCAAGTTACAGCTGGAGACGCCGTTGCGTTGCCGGTCCAGACGAACACTGGAAAAAAAACCACGTCTAGCTCGGATAATGCCAGGCGCGTTCAAGTTTCCACAACGAAACCCACGCCTACTGCTAAGAACTTATCCCTCAACGCTCCACGTCTCTCTCTGTCAACCGCGGCCTTGACTAGTAAAAGTCCTAGAACTAAGGCATCCATATTCAATCAAAACTCTGGAAGCAGCAGCTTTAGTGCTCCTGATAAGGACGCGGCTATTCGAGCAGGGCCATCCACTTCTCATCAGAGGAATCTCTCTCCGTTATATGGAGTAATCGAAAATTCCAACGGCAAATCCAAAACACCTGAACGATGTTCTAAATCAAAAGTAAGACCTGTAAAGTGTTCACCAGTGAACAGTATTTCGGATTTGCAATATAAGGATAAACCGAAAGAACTCACCAGGAGTCACAGATCTGGTTTTAAAAATCACCTTCTAAAAAACAACGCTTTGCATGTAAAACTGCACAATCAGTCTCCCACTGCTTCCAGGCAAACATACTACTATCCTAGGGGTTACGGTTACCACCCATTATCCAATGGTTCCGTAGTAACTCATCCTCCTACCCAAAATTGGAGTGCTACTGGGAACCAGGTTCCCAATATTTATACCCCAGCAAGTACACCACTCCCTGAATATGTCAACAATACAAATGTCCGCCACACCAGTCCTTTTTTAGTGCATCCCCCGATATTTCATCAACCGCCACCTGGCGCCCCTCCACAAGTCCCACTCTGTCATCCCTCCATAATGGCACTCTTCCAGCACTTCCTATCATGGAGTCAAACCTTTACGACATCCACTCAAATATGAGCAGAAACTCGGTACATCCCCTAGATCACGCCTTTCCATTTGGTATTTCGCAACCCACTGCCCCATCTCTCATGAAGTTCTTTAGCAGTTTATCTGCTGTATCTGACAAAAAGAATTTCGTAAGTCTATTACTAATGAACGCAAGATCATTGGTTTGTAAGATGCACTTTTTCAAACCATTTGTCTTTATATCTAATCCCAATATCATACTCGTAACTGAGACGTGGTGCTCTCCTGACACCCCAGACAGTCAGATGAGCATCGTAGGATATCACATGTTTCGCAGGGATCGTCTCACAGGACGAGGAGGTGGATGCATCATTTACCTAAAAGAGCAATTTTCCGCAGTAACACTTGATGATTCTATACTTCATAAACTCGAGGACTCTTTGTGGTTAATGGTCTCTATTGGCTCTCGCGAGCTACTTATAGGATGCATCTACAGACCGCCAAATGCTGCGAGCAATGATTTAACTGACCTTGTGGAGATAATGAATCATGTGTCCAACATGCCTTGTGAACACAAACTAATAGGCGGTGACTTTAACATGCCTAATATCTCCTGGACCTCATTTTCTGCTCCAGAAAAACAGGCCGAATTCCTTTCATGCATTCAGCTGAATGGTTGGAACCAACATGTCCTAATGCCCACAAGAAAAGGGCATATTTTGGATCTTATATTTACCATAGGCATTTCGTCTACAGAGTTGTCTGTTCCACAACAATTCCCTGGAAGCGACCATAATGTTGCCAAATGTCCGTTTGATTTAAATATGGCTACCAAACCGACAGTTGTATTCTACCGTCCAATCAAATTCATTGATTGGAATGCCTTCTTTCCCTACCAAGATCCTTAAATTGGAATACCTTCTTTCGCACATCAGACCCAAGCAAAGCGGCCAGAGAATTTATCAGACATCTAGCGTTTTGTATCGACGTTTTGGCCCCCATTAAATCAAAACGTGTCGGCTCGTATGTACAAAGTAAAATCCTTACTGCGAAATAGACCGACAAACTGAAAATGCTTAAGTCGAGGTGCGGAAAAACATTAGACTATTCCCTGGTGATGCGAATGAGCAAAATGTTTAACACATAGAACGTCAGACGCAACTCCGTCATATAGACGAGGAGAAACTCGTACTCCGTAGTGAGCAAGGATGTGCAAAACTAGTGCAACTGATGAGACGTAGAAACTCCATGAGGGACCCTGCTATAAGAACTATCACTCCCAAAGACAAAACGGTTGTCGACGACCCTGTAGAGATGTGCGAACTCTTCAACTCACATTTTGCTGCCTCGTTTAGCGTAGAAAGCACCCCATTACCTGCTAATATCCCATCAAAATCAGATAAAGTCTTGAATAATATTCTAATCGATGTTCGAAGTGTTCGTTCACAGTTAGCTAGCATTAGGCCCTCAATCCATCCTGGACCAGATGGTATCCCACCGATGGTCGTCAAGCAGGCAGGTGAGGATATACCCATCCTTCCGCTCAATTTGTTCAACCTATCACTCTTACGCAGTACCCTCCCCCCTCAGTTGAAAACCTCAGTCATTATGCCTCATCACAAGAGTGGTCCAAGGCAGGACGTTAGTAACTATCGTCCCATCAACCACACATCAATCTGCTCGAGAATGTTTGGGAGGATAATAAAAATGCACATAGTCGAATTCTGAAGGAAACAGAACCTTATAAACCATTCACAGCACGGTTTTCTTAGCAAACGCTCTTGTATGACATGTCAGCTGGAATTCTTGAACCATATATCGACGTCCGCTGACGCAGGAAATGCGATAATTGTCATACTCTTAGACATGCAAAAGGCTTTCGCTCGTGTGCCTCATAAGCGCCTCTTGGTCAAAATAGCATCTTTTGGCATACGAGATCCCTTGAAGGTCGCACTCAAACAGTCAAAATAGGAGAGCACTGTTCAACACCAAAACCAGTAACTTGTGGGGTGGTCCAAGGAAGTGTTCTGTGTCCGTTGCTCTTCTTAATGTACATAAACGATCGGTGCGACGTCATTACACATGGCAAGTCCTTTCTGTATGCTGATGACATCAAAATCGTTTACACATTCCGCCGAAGCTGTAAGATTAATTTCTATCTACAAAATATACGACAGGGCCTAGCGTCCTAGCAGCTGTGGTTCAGAACATGGCTGATGTCGTTCTCAGCAGACGAATCGAACATCCTTACTTATGGTTGTAAATAACCCCATGGATCCATCTCACTAGATGGTTGTAATATTGATCCAGTCACTTCGGTCGGAGATCTAGGAATACGATACTCAAACTCCTTCAGTTTCTCCGAACAAGTATGCTTCCAGGTAGCACAAACTAAAAGAACAACAGGCTGCATCAAATGGGCGTTCAGCCAACCAGCTGCGAAGCTGACGCTCTACAAAATGTGCTCGGCCTCAACTCGAGTATTGCACATCCATTTACTGTCACCTACGCAAGTCCGAAGGGCTTGTGTGAGAAAATATTCAACAATCGTTTACCAAAATCTTATCAGGAAATTCCCCTTCCCTCACCTATACAAAACGTTATGAAAAACATGGCATTGATCCAATTTGGCTGCGTAGAAAAAAGTTGAACTCAACGCTGCTGTATAAACTCATACATTCGGATGCGATTACCACTGCGATCACCGCCCACTTTCAACAAAGCCCTCCATATAGTCTAATAAATAAGGATTTACCTTGCCAACCCCGATATCCCGGAAGAATATACGTGCAAACTTCTTCCTTGTAAAGTATTCCTACATTTGGAATAAACTTCCAAGTGAGGTCAGAGCCAGTAACAACATTCAGCGTTTTAAAAAGGGTTTGGACAGCTATCTTACGTTAACAAACACGATGTCCATCTTCAAACTCTCTGTATCACCTGACGACCTTTTTGAGTGTGGTCCGAAAAACATTTAGCCGTCAGATGCGTAATACGCAGACAATCAATCTGCTGTCTAACGCCTGTCGAGAACAGCCCGCTTGAAACGGTTTGTTATATGGCTTACTCACAAGATCATTTAGCACTTGGCCTTTGACACCCAACATTATTTTAATGACACGTGTTTACTCATGTATATGCAATGCCCAAATTGCTATGAAATGTGCACTCGGCGCTTAATAATAAGTCCAACAGAACGATGTCATGTGAGCATTAGTTGTCACGCACATTTCATGCGACCCTCCAAACCGTCGACTCAATTCCCCGTTTACCCGAATAAATCTCGAGTGCATAGCGAAATACCACAACAAACAGTGGATAGGGCTATATATTACAATAATCTAAGCAAAAATAATAATATCGAACGAGTTCTTCGTCAAAAATTCCCCATACATATTGCCTGTCACAGTAAATGTTATAACCCCACATTTTCTCATCTAACGTGTGAAACTACATTCTCCCTCCCGAATCCCATATTATCCATCGAGCAAGGAAATTTTTCTACCATAGATGGACGCACGGAACTTCGTCTAAGCTGAACGGTTAACAAGATGTTCAACTTTGTGACGTTTACGAACAATCGACGAAATCCTGCGTTGGAATCTGCCCATTCTTTCGCTTGATTTTGGGATTTTCCGCCATGCCTCGCCAAAGCTGATCTATCTTGACAACTTCCGGACGCCAATTTTATTCCCTAATAGCAAAAAATTCCGAAGGTGTGTTTGGACATCCTCCCGGAGTGACCTTGAAATATTTGAAAAATCGCCCATCCCACAACCTTGTAAACAGTGAATTAGTGTAACATCCCATTCTTTGGAGACTAAATCTGTGAAGTGAGTGAACTACCTCTTTCTCTGTTACGTGCGTCAAGGTTCCATAAACTACAGTCATTTTGTCTTTGATCACGTACTTCTTGCAACAGACTTCACGTTTGTGCTGCTGTTTAGTTATTCGTTTTTGTATGGTTTGTAAATGTCTATAGTGATCGCGCATAACCGAGCGTGCCTCTCACATATGCGTTGAGAAATATATTATTATTATCATTATTAGTAAGGCCATCGTTGTTAATCGACCTTCGGGCGTGTGCTCCGTGTTGTAAGAAAGACAACCGCTTCCGAACATATCCATATGCGCGCCACCAACTAATTAACTCACTTGATGATTTGATGACTGGCGCGCAGATTCGAGGCTAACAGCCCCAGCAACCCCGATGCCTGTGCTTCCTCTTCCGGTATCATATGGTGGGTCTGTTGCAGCCTGGAGATTTCACTGGCCTGCCTGCGGTATGGTGTGT